>JAEMWC010000072.1:540000-552500 GCA_016490735.1 Pachyseris speciosa
GCCGTTGGCCGAGTTGGCTAAAATCAGGCGATATTCCGCAAGATTGGGCAGAATAATTGTTTTATTATTCAGCACATTAATGACAAAGCACAATTTTCTGCAAAACAAAGCTGGAAAAGCCGTCAGTTTTCTCCGCGACACACAAAATTACGTATATCGCAGGATATCTGTCGATGACCACATTTGGACGTTGTGACATTGTGTTGAATAATAAAACAATTATCCTGCTCAATCTTGCGGAAGATCGCCTGATTTTAGCCAACTCGGCCGACGAGGCATCAGGTGATATTCCGCGCAATTTCGCAGGATAATTGTTAATTATAAATTAGGTCAAATAAAAAATAATTAAGCCAATAGATCGTTTTCACTGTCACGCAATAAAAAAAAATCGAAAACCATCCAGTGGAAAAAGCTAAGAAATTGTGATGTTATAGAAGATAAATAAATATGACACTTCTCCAAGTTATAGGCCTGTGCGTTTTCTCAAACTTCAGATATTCGTGAAAATATGTTGCAAAAATTTACAGAGCCCAGTATGAAAAAGCCATGTTTGTGTACCTCCGTGGTACACAAATATGGCGGCCCGAAAATAGTGTAAACATCTGGAACTTACTTTGGCTATCTAGGCGACTGATTATCAGTACTGAAAAAACAAGCATTTACATAAGCACTTTTTCGAATGCTCTAACTTCTAAAAGGGCTCAAAATCATGAGGTAAGTATGTATTTTTCAACAAACTCGATCGTAGCCTTGTGTCACGCACCTCCATAACCCGGAAATGCTGTGGTTTCCAAACGAAGCACGCTATTGAGCCGTAAACAGATATGAATATGCCGCCGCTTATGCCAAATGAGGATAAAAACTTTGGTGGATCTTTAGTTTTAGATTTTAGAAAGTGATGACGTCAGGTGAAAACGATCTATAACACGTAATGTGCAAAAGTCTCCTTGGTGGCCATTGTTTGGGTTCGTCACACAACACTGCTCTTTAAAGCCTACTCCTTGATTTTTTCGCCAACAAAAAAGTATATTTTCTACCCTACCTGCTCCAACGGGTATTAATACATTCCATGTTTCCATAATTTCTTTGCTCATATCTAAGCCTGCACCCCTCTCTGGCTTGTTCTTCCTATTCCCATGAAGCGGATGCACACACTTTCTACTGGCTCTCCACATCAGGCCGAACTCTGCCCGGTGTTTTGGGCAGATTGTCCTTGTAGCGCCATCCTCATTAAACAAGCCAACACGGGAGAGAATCAAGTCTTTTTCTGTAGGCACCGTAGTTTGTGACACTTTGACTTGTCTGAGATGGGACTTGACTTCTTCGATACAAGAGGTAAGCGGAAAATATTCTGTGACACCAGGGTATCGCGGAGAAACGTCACACTTGTGGTCAGAGAATGAAACGAATGAACACGAAAGATTTTCGGCCATAGTTCCACAGACAACTGCAATGTTTACCTTAGAGATATTTCATCTTCGAAATTTAATCACAGTTTGATCTAAGAGTAGGAGGGTAGGAGTATTGGGTAATTTTAGAACTTTCGAAATATGCTTGCGTCACTTCTATTTACAGCATATTTATGTAATGCAATACATCCAGTGAAAAAGTATTTTATCGGATCAAGAATCCTGTTATGAATTACTGATTATTTTCCATTCACTTTACAAGAGCTATGTTACATGTGGAGTCACAACTAAATATTTTTGCGTTTCCTTTTACTAGTAATATCGGCGTAAGATGCTCGCTTACAACAGCCACACGTTGTTCATTGACACCGTTGTTTACATACCGAAATAGCTCACGTGCGCTTTTCATGACTCATTGTACAATTTTTTGTCGAAGCCTTTGAGATTTCTGGGCTCTGTACTGTTTTAGTGGATGTGTCAGCGCTTATTTGGCAAGGCAAATAAGGATACATTTGTCTATCATGCACGGCTCGCAATGCAGGCAAGAGGCGTGAAATGACCAGAAACGACTACAAACGACAGATGGCCATGGTGAAAGCTCACTAATATTAAACAGTCAAACTCCTCAGGGAGCCAAGAGGATGAAATAGAATACGGACTGTACCTGTGTATAAACCTTTTTTTTAATTTTTTAATTTTAGAAATCAGGACACTTCGCGAGATCATTCATAAAAACCTACCACTTTCAAACACCGCATTACCATGCATTACCATTACCACGTGGAAGCTCGATCGGGGAGAAGATACGACATGCCTACGGCTATAACTACTTTGTAAAGGTTTTAATATCATCCATAGTTTCGTGTAGCGCTGATATGTTTCAAAACCACCGTCAATTGCAGAATGACCGTCATTTCATTGAGTGGATACAATGTTTCTCAATTTTCAATTTTCACCGTTAGTGAAGGTGTTTGGTTGGATGCCACGCGGAAAAATTAACAGATGCCAAAACTTTTATGGCTGCTATTATAATTATAAAGATCGATGTTAACTGCAATCCATATTGTTTGCAAAAGGAAAGTTGCGCATTGGAGATATTTTGATTCAAATATGAGGTATTTTGTCAGTCCGTGACGCGTTGCGTGACATGGGTAAACATCAACAGTGCCTGATTGACACCTGTTCGTCCAAATGAACTGAAACTACACTGGTCGACTGCCAAAGCAAATCCATGTATTTCTGCCGAGTAGCAATAAAAACTGGTGTATACTCTTCGCAGGAGATGTTTCTAGTTTTGGTGTTTTTATAAGGGAAATTTCTGTCCATCCCACTAAAAAAGTAAGGGGGTGGTCTATCTCCCCCGGAAAAATCCAAAAAGTGAACCACTTTGGGCTTTTCAGTTTTTAGGTGGAACCTTTAAACTGGCCAAGTTTCAACGAAATCGATGACATGACATGTATCACCCATGCCTGGTGCTCTCCTGGAGTGACTCTTAAACTTTTGGGATATTCAATATTGCAAACATGATGTATTGCAAATATTGAAAATAGTGCCTGCTTGTAGGACGCCACTTCTGATATGACTTGGTTGTCAACAACTAAAAATATTTGTGCTACATTCAGAGACCCATCAACAGCTACCAGGTGGCTCTCTGAACTCAATTTTTTCACAAATTTGTCGAAGTCTTCATTCTCCTGAAATAGAAAAATAAATAACATCAAAAAAGGATGTACTTGCTAATTTTTATACCAGTCCTATTTTACAGGGGCTGTAATGGCGTCTCTGGCACGAACATTACTGGTTGCTGAACAATTATGTTTCTACTGGGATTGCATGTGAAGAATTTGACTGAATTATCCAATAGACAACATGACAACTCAATAATGTGCTGCCCCATCAGACACAGTCAATTATTTTGGGCTTGCATGTGAGCCATATTTTTCCATTTGCACAGTTTGAAAATGCAGATTCCATACACTCAGTTAAGGCAAAAACAAAATACAATCTGTACATGTTATACTGAAAATATTAGTATTTACTTTGAATTAGGTACATTTAAAATATATTCACCTCAATGAAGTTAAGGAGACTTTCATCAGACCCCCAAGCAGAGGGCAACACCTGCATAATGAAGCATGTCTTGTCATCTGTTAGAGGAGATAATACAGATAACCATCAAAATTAAAAGGGACTACATAATGGTTGTAGAAAATAAATTATCCACATATGACAACTTATTTGAGGCACTTTATAAATAAATAAATTATAAATAACCCCTTGTAGAATGTACAAGGCTGCAACATACACTGTAACACACTGCATACAGCAATTAAGATCTGTAAAATTATGTTTTTCTTTTTGAAAGGGAATTATAAAACATAGTTACCCTGCTCACTACATCTTCAGTTTTAAAGTCTAATTGGCGCAGTGCTGTACAACAATGCTCTACGATTGTTTCATACAGGCTCTTTTCTTACCATCATCAAGTTCTTGTGGATCATTTATCTCTGCAAAGGTGGAACAACCTTGGGCATATTCCCATAGCTTTGGCAGAAGGGTAGCCCAAGCATTGTGATATTCTTGATCTGTTGCACCACTAATTAACTGCATCTCAATCATGAGCTTTTGATGAAAACAAAACAAAGGGGAAACTATTAGTATTCTTCCTCCTTGTTATGCCACTATAAGTACATATACATATATTAGAAATGTAATGGTTAGTGAAAAGGTATTGATCCACAGGCCATGACGTATTAAAACGGAATCCACCAGAAGTTGGAGTAACAAGTGGACAAAAACCTTGTACCAAGATTATTTTCATCGTATTGCAAACTTCTGTACGACTGTTTTAAATATCTTCTCAAAAAAATGGTTTCTAGCAACACCAAACATTGAAAACGAATGTTGATTTAATGTATGCAACACTCGAAAGTACTGGTGAAATGAAACTGATGATGAAATTTTGCCTGTGTTTGCACAAGCTCTCTAACTTTGAAACTTATTTTCTCTCGTTCCCATGGGAAATTGTTTTCGGTGTTATTTCAGGCAATTACCTATGTATTTAGCTTTAAGAAAATGTAAAAATTACTGTAAATTACTTAAAAGTATTCTGGTACCAGATTTTTGTCCACTAAAACCTGAAATTGCTCGATTTTCTAACGGATTTCGTCTTAAACTCTTTTTTGTTGATTCAGGATGGGCATGTAATTGGGGAGGGGGGGGTATCAGTAGGGAACTTTAACGGGAATAGGGTTTTTTGTTTACAGCTGTACATGTAATGTAGATAGCGCAGGGTCAATGGGCAGGACGGGGTAATATACACAGGAGTGTTAAAACTGGGGTTTAACAACATTAACATCAAAATTTTATAAGGTAAGTGCTTTACAAACCTGGTTATATTGCTGGAAGCCTGGATATTCTGTCATTATTTTCTTGACGGTCCCTTTTCCTTTAGGTTCTCCACCCACTCCCTTCTTTTTGCAAAAGACGCAGCCATTAAAGACTGTATCTTCTTTATGACAGGATTCTTAGCTTTCATTTCTTTCTTCAAAAGCTCTAAGTGGCAATCCTGTGAAGACTCGCTTTCCATGTCGTTGCTGTCCTTTTTCTTGCGTGGTTTATCCACAATCTTTCTGTTATAGTACGCCTTTCTCAGCTGAAAAAGGACTGACCCCTAATTTGAGAGAAAGGCAAAAAATATTGTCATTGGTTATAAAAAAATCTCCCAAAATAGGGCCTGAAGGAATGTCCCAGTTTTGAGAATGGGTTGATCCCTAGTCTTCAAAATTTGAAGACTTGATAATTCATGAAGCAACATTTCATCAAAGCTATCACACTAAGCAAACACTTGCAAACACTCAAGTCCTGATCGCATGCATCTGATCTGTATCTCATGAGTCTGTCATGGTGCATGGTTTTCAATTGTCCATGATTGTAGCTATTATATGCATTCTGTATATGTTGTAGGTGAAAATGAAATTCCTTTGTCTTGAAATTCCTTTCGCACTATATAAATAATAACGTTATTATTATTATATTATAACCCTAATTATTCGTGGATCAAACATAATTAGAGTTAGAAGACAAATGAATTTCATTTTGACCTACAATATATTCAGAATGCATATGCAGAATGCATGATGATATGATTTCAAATGAGAAATTAAGACCGCTCTCCACCCATTTCAATGATGGAAAAAATGGTGTGTTTTGTGTTGACCACGAATTTATCATTGAAATGGGGGAAAGAGTGGTCTTATTTCTCTTTTTATCCTGTCCAAGATTGTAACTATACGTGATTAGATATGCAAGAGAGTGTAACAAACTAATTTGGATGTGAACACAATGCATTGTCTAGCATTATTTGCATATGAAAATCCTGTGGCACCAGGTGTATAAAACTCATATCAAATGTTCTATGTTACTCCTTCAGGAAACCACATTGTATTATTCCAGGTTCCTTACCAATAAACATTTCTGCACGCTGTGCTTTAACAACCACAATCATATTTGCAATTCTTAGTTAGCAAGTAAAATTATTCTATTTGTCAATTGGTTGACAGGTCATGACTGTTTCAGTGAACATTCAGTTTCATGCTTTCCTTAAGTTTACTACATGGGCATAAGGACATTTGTCTGCAACTGGCATGTCTACTTACCTGATAAAATAATACCGCATAATTATTTAACTTACGGTATTATCCTTAATAAAGCAAAAATTCAAACTTAACAAAATAGCTTTAGTTTCTAGAGCTGAATGTCTTCTACAAAATAGTGTATTATGTTTGTCAACAAACAGGCTAAAAAAAACAACCACTACTTACCCACTGCTTGAAGGCATCCTTCCTTATGGGGGGCACAGGGTCTTTTAGTTCTGGGATCAAGTCCACAATTTTTTGAGCACACAACTCAAACTCAGCATTGGTGGGCTTATCCCGACCAATGTGAGCTTGCATGATGATCAAAAATAGTTTGATCATCATGCAAGCTCACATTGGTCGGCAAATAGTGTATTATGTTTGTCAACAAACAGGCTAAAAAAAACAACCACTACTTACCCACTGCTTGAAGGCATCCGTCCTTATGGGGGGCACAGGGTCTTTTAGTTCTGGGATCAAGTCCACAATTTTTTGAGCACACAACTCAAACTCAGCATTGGTGGGCTTATCCCGACCAATGTGAGCTTGCATGATGATCAAACTATTTTTGATCATCTTGATCCTTGCTTTATTGGTGATCCCACCACCATCACACCTGCACTTTTTAATGAGCGGTGGGACCACCAGGGCCAACTTCCCATAAAAATCGCTCAGTTCACTTGGTTCCACAGGTTCGTGGCCAGATGACAATGTCTTTGGTGTGTGGTTTACCTTAAACAATGAAAAGAATTTTGCTATATTTATCTCCTTTACCGTTCTTCTCATTCCTAGTATCAGTGCCTGGAATAAATGATGGTTTTTCCACCTAATATCCTAATCAAAAGAAATCTTACAGCAGTATTATATTTTCTTGAAAGAACATAATAAAAATAATTGTTCCCTTCGACATACTTGAAAACTTCCTTTACAAAAAACAATTGAATGATACTTACAGACACACGGGGCAACTTTCTGACAAGCCCAGGAGATATCTGTTGGTATAAATTGGGACAACTGATTTTGTAATACATTGTATTTATGTATAAAAAGGCCTTAATAGACTTGTGTAAGACTGCAGGAAATTGAAAGTGCGTCATCTGACCCTTCATCGCATATGCATCATGTGTCTAAGCACTGACAGACTTTACTGTATATTTGTTTCAACTAACCTGGGTTGATGAACTGGAAGATGCTCCAGCTGAGAGGTGAGTCTCAGAGCCTAAGTCATCTTTTTCAATAACCTAGTGATGGGAAGCTATTACATGCTTCAGGGATCCATATTTGCAGTTGTCTGGTCATCCAAGACCGCTAAAACGTGGTATGCAGGAGTAAAATAACTCCGTAATTGTTCTTTGGACGAGAAACGTTTTACTGTATTACACCTTTCCAAAATTAATTTTTCATATGATACTATCATGTTTAATGTACTTGCATTCTGATCACTTCTCATCCATTTAATTCTGCACTTTTGCAAGGGCAAACAAAATTTTGCCAGGGCAGGTATAATTACCCAGCTGACGACTTCGATAAAAAATGAATATAGATCCCTGTGCTTGTACTTAAATAAATCTGAAGGTAGATGTACCTAGTAAGTAGTCATTAGGTGCTGTAGTGGTGATGAATTTTCCTTTGAGAACAAGATCAAATTGTTGCAAATGATTGAAAACTAGTATTTATCCAACAAAATAAGGGGACAGTACTCACAGAGAGGCGGGGACGCTTCCTGACTGGACCAGAAGGTAATGGCTGTTGGGATAAATCAGTAAAATTAATTGTTTTTATCATTTGTATGTGAAGAGGTATACTTTTAGTCTGTGGGCATTTACGTTATTGAAAACACAATAGTAACACAACTAACCAGGCACTCTACCTCCATCATAAATCATAAAGTCATTGGATGAATGTGCGTTACTAATCAACTACCTTAGTGGATGAACTGGCTGTAGAAGTTGTGCCAAAGACATGGTCACAGAGGCTCAGGTATCTTGTTCAGAAACCTAGAGGTGCAAGACAAAAAATTCATGTTTATTCTTAAAATTTGGAGCACCAACTTGCAGGTACAAATAACTTTTGTTTCCTACAGCATCATAATCATCAGCTGCCCATTACTACATATCTACACATCTTACCTCAGAGATGGAGTCACTGTCATTGTCTGATACTCTCATCTCCTCCCAAGTTCCTGCATCAACTAACCCCTTCAGATGTTTTTTCCAGAAACCTTAAAAAATAAATATAAGCTTACATATGAGAAAGCACTTTTTAAAAGAACGCAAGCTTCTCACATCAGCTTTGCCTAACTTCCACAAATCAGAAGTCTTTTGCAGTCAAATTTGTTAAACTCCTCTCTTTTGAAAAAGTACAACATCTCACTTGTCAGAAATTAAAAAGGGAAGCTGGTGGCAGGAACATGAACTCAAGCAAGGTATATTACATGGGAAGAGGAGGTGAGCAAATGGTCCTGGACCTTCTGAGAATCAGGCGAATTAAGCTTAATAAGTATGACCAGAAAAGGGGTTTAATACTCTGGCATAACTGCCATTAAAGCCTATACTGGTAGTTTTCATTTTTTATTAAAATTATAACAGTTTCAAGCCAGGAAGCTTAAAAAATTAAAAGGCAAAAATTTTATACTTACAGATCAGAGAAACATTGTAAGCTTAAGGCAAACCAGAAAAACGTAATAATTGTAGTTATGCACCACGTGTACGTACCCAGGATTGCACCCAATTCCGCAAAGCTTTCCTCACAGTAAATGAAGTTGGAAATAGATCTTTCAAATCTTGGTCGTTTAGGGTCCTGAAATCCTGCCCGGAAATGCCACTGTCTGCGGTAGATCATGCGACAATTACAAGCTATAGCTCTGCGGTACTGGTGTAACAGGATACATAAATGCATAATTTATGCAAGGCACTTAATTTGGGCGCGAAAACCCTTCGACTCGGTACACTCTCTTTATTTCATTATTGAGAAACTAGTTGAACAAATTTTAACAGATCTAGATTTTGGTTATGCCATTAATCAGTGAGTTTTCGGTGTGCTCTATTCAGACACTAGAACAAACTCATCGTTACACTGAACTAATCTTCACTGAATCACAATTTTGGCGCGCGCCAAAAAGACTCACCAACGAAAGTCTGAATAATATCCTCTCGTAAGCCGTTCAGCTGAAGCCACCTCCCAAGATCAGCAGTGTGATTTGGAATATTGACCTCGAAATCACCTGGGATCAAAAGATCAGACATTGCTTTGAGAAGGCACTTACAAAAGCTCAAGTGGACCGTGAAACGCTGCGACTGGAATACCGTCGAAAGACTCAATGTTTCTGGAAGCCCTGGGTTCCAGTCGTGTGTGCTCCAGTCCCTTGGTTGATGGCACGTGCTTATAAGATTGCATGACATTAGGTTTCGTGTTCAGAAAACTCCTCTGTTGCAATTGCGTGCTACCCAGAAAGGGTTTCAAATAAAATCGCCCAAAAAAGTGAGCCCGATCACAGGTTATTTTGAGTTGCTTGCAATTCCTTCTATTCTCGCGTTTCGTGCAGGTTAAATAATGTAATCCGAAACTCCTCTTTTCCGCAGTTGCAAAACAATGTGATCGGACCTTAAGGTATTTACTGAGTTAAATACAGTGTGGAAGTTTGTC
Source organism: Pachyseris speciosa (assembly GCA_016490735.1). Classification (NCBI taxonomy): domain Eukaryota; kingdom Metazoa; phylum Cnidaria; class Anthozoa; order Scleractinia; family Pachyseridae; genus Pachyseris; species Pachyseris speciosa. Next base: position 549,692 of record JAEMWC010000072.1, read on the forward strand.
AGTTGCAAATGGCAGAACGTTGGAAATGCGTACTCTGCTCGTTTTTATGTATTTTACTGACTGAACTGCTGACTCATTTAAATAGTGTACACCGGGACGACATTTCTTTCAGTCAAAAATGCGGGTTACCAAATTGCTCCTCAAAGACAGAATACACTTCGACGAATTCCTTTGTAAAACACGTCCGTGCAAACCACCGTACTCTTTTGTTCAACACCTATGAAGATGTGTTTGCCGCAGATGACACGAATTTGAGAGGGAACGGAGGACAAAGTTCCGAGATAACAGAAAGCGAACCAGGTAACTATAAATTACAGTAAAATTAAATTAACCAATAATTACTTTGTTCTCCTCCCCTGCTCACGTGCAACCCAAATGCAACGCCCCCCCTCAGGTTTCCAAGCTTCCGGTGTGGCGAAATCATAAGAGTTTGTGTGGGAAGTTTTACGATCGGTTTTAGGAAAGGAAAAATATTGTCAAGTTCTCACTTAAAATAGCTAACCTTACTTCCACTTTGCATTGCTTGTTGTCTGTTCGCTTACTTTGCTGTCTTGAGGCCATTTTAGCGAATTATTTTATTGCGCTTGGGCTACCTATGCCCTGCCCCACCTCATGAGATATAAGGGTGGTGTTAGGCCCGTAAGGTTTGCCAGATTTCAGGGCCTGCGCGTATGGAGGAGCAAATAATTAATAACTAGGTTGGCTTTAAAAGGCTCGTAGCGCAAAAGCAAAGAAATTTGAAGAAGACTTTATTTTCATTTGTCATTGTTTTAAGTTTCTTCAAACAGAGGTTTGTACAGTCAAAGCAATGTTTCTTCTATTCCAACCTCACAAAAATGAAATTTCAAATGTTGTTTCTTCTTTTCTTTCTGTATCTTGGAGTTCAAAGGATAAAGACTATGAGTTAAATCCAACTGTCAATGTTGTTTTGTTATCTGCAGTAAATGGAAGTGTACCGTGTAGTGCCACACAGGATAATGATATTGTGGGAGGACAATCGTTCGATGAATCCAGCAGCGTTGAGCATGACCCATTTCCGGCAGAGCATGACATAGAAAAAGATTACGATTCTGACGATTCCAGCACTGATTATGAACTGTTACCAGCTCTTGAGGTGTTAAATCGGTATGGCTTTAAAGTTAAAGAAGAAGCAATGGTCAGTGCAAAGACTATGTCGTCAATTAGACAGGTTACGATTTCATTAATGAAGGCAACAAGCCTCCAGTGTGAAAGGCAAGTGCACAGAGTCTTGCGAAATTATGGAATAGACCCTTCAAGTATGCCAGATCTTCACGATGCCTTCTCATCACGGGACTGGGATCATGGTTCTCCTGAGTTAAATAAAAATGCATCAATGGCCGAATACTATCCCAACGTTCAACCACGAGAAATTCTATTGGGGAAAAGGCGTCAGTGGAAGAGATTGCCGAACAAAAAGAGCGGAATTGTTGAATTCCCAGAACGATTTTATCATGTGCCTTTATTAGCTTCAATTGAGCTTCAGCTAAATAACCAAAGAATCTTAGACATGGTTGCACAACCACCAATCAACCAGTCAGGGTTTGGGCTTCTCTCTGACTTTATCGATGGTTCTTTGATACATGAACATGAACTGTTTTCAAGTGATCCCCAAAGTCTGAAAATAATTTTATATTGTGACGACCTGGAAATAACAAACGAAAAAACTAGAAGGAAACATAAACTGGCAATGTTTTATTATCAACTAGCAAATATATATCCGGAGTACAGATCAAAATTAAAATCCATTCACCTTGTTGACATAGCAGAAAACAAATATTTAAAGAAGTACGGCATAGACAGGATCTTGAAGCCATTTGTCGAGGACCTAAAGGTACTTGGATGTGATTTGGGCTACAATTTCAAGATCCATGGCGGACAAATTTGTCTCAGGGGGGCCCTCTTAGCTGTTGTGGCAGACACTCCTGCAAGCAATTTGTTAGCAGGCTACAAAGAGTCTGTGGAAGGAGCCAAACGCAAATGCAGACAATGCATGGCTGACTTTGAAACAATGCAAAATGCCTTTACAGAGGAGGAATTTGAACTTCGTAACGAAGAACTGCATGAATACCATCTGCAGCAGCTGGATGACAATCCAGAATTGTACAGCCATTACTCCAAGGAGTATGGTGTTGTCATGAGAAGTATCCTCTTGGAGGCTCCATATTTTGACGTCACCAGGCAACTTCCTCAAGACATTATGCATGTTATACTAGAAGGAGCCTTATCTAGGGCCCTTTATTTTGTTTTATGTTGGTTTATAGACCACTCTGTGTTTACTCTAAGACAGCTAAATGATTTTGTTCAGAATTTTCCCTATGGCTACACAGAGGTGAAGGATAAGCCAGTGCCTATCACGGAACAAGATTTAGCTGATCCTTGGGGTAATCTTGGCCAGACAGCAGTACAAGTCTGGCTACTAAGTCGTGTGTTTTCCTTTTTCGAGGAACAATTTGCTGATCAGCTTCCAGAAGTTTGGAAGGTCTTACAAACTATGTTGGAAATCACTGCAATTTGTTGTGCAAAGAGAATTTCTGTTAACATTGTAGGCTACTTGAAATGTCTCGTGCAAGAACATCTTCAGCTATTTAAAAGCTGCTTTCCTGACAAGAACATAACACCCAAGCAACATTACCTTGTTCACTTGCCTTCACAAATTGGTCTGTTTGGCTCGACTGTAAGGGCATGGGCTATACGTGTTGAAGCGAAACATCAACAATTCAAACACATTCCACGCGTGACTAAAAACTTTAAAAATTTGCCAAAGACATTGTCTGAGAGACATCAAAAT
>JAEMWC010000072.1:562500-570000 GCA_016490735.1 Pachyseris speciosa
TTGAGCGACTTAATCTGTTTTAAATCCTCAGCAACCTGTGACCATGTATATCCACTCCCTTTTGTCCTTGGTCGAAATCTAAACAGTTCCAATAGTAAGAGTTCCTTACAAAGGGCTTCGCCTTTTTCAGACGTCCAAGTCATAGGAAATGCCCTAAATAAAAACCAAAAAGGAGTGAACTGCGAGAAGGTATCCAGTTTTGACTAAAAAATGAAAATAGGGAATGGAGAGCGTTACTCGTTTACTGTCCAAGCATAGTTGCACGCCCTGAAATCAAACGGCTTTGTAATTTGCATGGCCTGAAAACAAGCCACAAGTGGTGAAAAGGATGCTTGCAAATTATGTGCCATAAATCACGGTTATGTATGCTAAATGTAGATAAGTCGGTATATAGTCAATCTATGTCAGTTGGGTGCAAAACTAAGGGGCATTACTAAATGCCAGAACAGAATGGAATAACATGGATTGAACCGGAATGGACTGGAATGGCACTGGAATGAGCCAGAATGAACAGGAATGCCACCGGAATGAGCCGGAATGAACTGGAATGAGCTGGAATGGTTCTTTTGAAAATAAGAGACCTCCATTTAAATTTGTACTTTTTTAGTGATCTTTTTTCACGGTATCCTGTTTGTGATCCACTCAGAAGACTATTGAAAGGATGGTTTTCATGGCGGAATAGTCCCACGTCTCAATCAATCAGAAGGTCACTCAGGAACGTGATATCTGTAACCATCAACATTCCGTATTTCAGCCAATCAGGAAAGCTCAATTTTTGAAATAAATTACCAATCAGATTACAAAAGTTATAGACACTGATTACTCTTTCATTGCGTCATGATCTCGGTCATTCTAACAGCTATTTTCCTAGGACTGTTAAGTTGTGGAACAGCTTACCTAATATACTTAAGTCTAGCCAGGATCTCTGGTGGTTTAAAGTCCATCTTAACGATCACTTCAGAGGTCTACTACAAACTTATAGTCCGCCATGATTTGTCAATTATTTTGCATACTTTTTTTCTTTCTTAATTTATTATGTAAGTCTAATTAATTTTACCATGTAAGTCTAATTTTTATCTTTTTGAACCTAGGGGATACGTTTCAATTGGGACTCTGCTCTGTTCATCTCCTTGCTCACGTCATAGTATATGTTATATTAATGCATTTATTTTCTTGTGACGAATCTCAATGAACTAAACTAAATATTCTCTGAAATAAATATTTTCTTAGACGTTGACATTGTGCCAAAAAAAAAACGGAATGTGGTTAAGCGTTTTTTGTACTTACCGACAATAATATTCGTCATCACAGAGTTCAATTCAAAATGTTCTGGACTCACAAGGCACAGCTGAGTGAGTCAACCAAAATTTTCAAGAAAGCTCACATTCGATTTGTTAATAATAATAATATATCACATTTATATTGCGCATTTTCTATGCAATATTCAAATGCGCATTACAACACTGGCCAGGGGACTTTGCCAGACTGCTTATAACGCAGTTTACAATTAATGAAGTTGAGTTGTAGTGCCCGCGTAATGTCAATATCAACTTAAGACAGGCACTAGGGGTGGTCACTGCCAGAGTTTTTTTACGTCCCTAGTGGTTCTTTTATGTCCCACAGAATCAGAGAATTATGAAGAGTTGTGAGACGGGGCCTACGGCTTATTGTCCTTATCCGAGAAGACTAGAAAGTCTAACCGTTTGCAGATATTATTACAAAGGCGGCACTTTCTCAATTATTTAAAGACCCTGAGTGTTGGTCCGGCCGGCGTTTTGAACATGCGACCTCCCACACGCTAGTCCGGTGCTCTACCACTGAGCTAACCGGTCGGCGGTTAACTTTCTGTTATTTAATCATGGGTATTTCGGGTATATTTTGGTCAATTCAGGTACCATTCCAGTACCATTATTGGTCACTCTGGTTCTGTTCTGGTTCATTCTGGTGCCATTCCGGTTCATTCCGCCTCATTCCATTCCGTTCCGGCATTTAGTAATGCCCCAAAAGTAAGTAAGGTTGTGACCAAAATATATATGTGGACAACTGATGAATATAGAAAAGCTTACTCTGGTGTAGAATGCAGCATTAGCGTATTGTGAAATTCATTGTAAACGTTTTTACAGTTACACTATTTGTGGCAAGATGAAATTTAATAGCCTCATCTTCTCTTCTGGGTTGTCACCACCTCTTGTTCTACTGCACCATTCATCAGTATATTCATATCATATGAGTAAAATTCTTCTAAAGTGTTACAAGGTGTATAACTAGATAAGCACATTTAAGCTTAGAACAATCAACAACATCCAGAATTCTAGTCCGGGTAGCCATCACAAATATGCCACCGCAAGGTTTTAATTTAACTTGTGATTGCTACGTTTTATGAATGTAAAATAATTTAACTGAAGCTTACCATTTAAGACCTTAGCAGAAACTTTGAAACACATTTGATCCATGTATGGCAAAATGCTGTAATCAAAATCAAGACAAAAAATTGGTCAATCAGATGAAAGTTGGCCTCAAAGTCATCAGCTATAAAAAATTAGCAGTTAAATGTTCATAGATCGGTAACTGAAGCGAAAAAAAATTAACCTATATACTCACCTCTTCAAACTTATGTTGACTAGTCTACCTAAAAAACAAGCCAAATGAATGATTCACGCTTGAATGCCTTCACGATTGTGCATGCACATGACATAATTTTGAAGCGAACACCATCGTCAAAGCTTCCTGTCATCACTGCGTAAAGTCTATTGACTCTCGTCATCACTGCAAAATAACAAATCATTGCTTGCAGCACAGATATCAGAAGGCTCACTAAGATGATTAGGATGTATCTGGACGTATTCTGCACAGTTAGTGCTCTTAGAAATGGCACCCAAGTGGTCGTTAAGTCTTTGGCACAAAACGGGAACCGTTCCATCTGTTGAGAAAGATAGTGCCTTCAAGTGACTCAGAAGTTCAGCTCGTCGCTTGAGTGACTTTGAACTTATTTTCACTTTTCCCTTGAAGTCGACAAAAAAAATTGTAGATGTTCCCCTTTCACACAAGAATGCAGTCCCATCGATGAAGCACAAGTTCCCAGCATCCTTCAGTCCATCTCGCAGAACAGAGGCTGCTGGCTGGTGCACTCTTATTGCTAGGAGTCTAGAAAAACCTGTCTCAAAGTTGTAATCAAGTACAAGGATCGAGCCTGTTGGGCCATTACCATGCACAAATATATGTGTTATCACACGCCTGCTCACCTGTGTGATTTGTTATAAGATGTGTAAATCACTCTTTAAATCACACATTTTCACACTTTAAATTGCACTTCTGCAAAGTATTATAGGAAGGGTGATAAAGTGTGAAACGAAGTGTAAAAAACTGTGATCTCACGTGTGATCACACTGTAATCTCAAGTGATCAAACTAACAAAAATGTGATTCTGGATAAAATCACATTACTAACCTCGATTCACACTTCACGATTCACACTTCTTCTGATCACAGTATTAGAGTTGAATTTTTGTTCTATATTGCAGTTCCTACACCGTGAAATATTAATGTATCATTGCTTACATATTGGCCATGCACAAACAGCTAAATAATAATCCTCCATAAGTAGCAAGGTAAAGAGCGAAACCTAAATTTGATTATGGTCGTGCAAAATATGCACTGGTAAAATTGTCTTATTTTAAATTTACCTTTTCCAGAATTGTCCATAAACAACTTTCCTTGTTAAATTGACTCTGAAAACATTGCCATAATAGTTTCTATTTGCAATAAAATCATTTGTAATTGATATCATACTGAATATAACATAATATATTAAACCTGTTACAAAATACTTCTTTCTGAAAGTAAAAAGTAACATTTTGGTTAAATATCCTGTTGGATTTATTATTAAACAGTGGCACCAAGAAAGATTAGATCAAAGATTTCCAAAATTTGGTGAACAGGGAGTGGACGTTGCCAATCTTTTCAGCAGACGTTGGTGGAGAAGGAGTGTGTGACAAGCCCACAGAACACTGCCAAAGGAGGCTAACAAAAAACCTGAATCCTGCAAATGTTTCTGGGAAGATTGTTGTGCTGTGACCAATCATACCTACAGTTAATCCGCAAGAAAAACGACTCACAAAACTAATCAACCTTATATGGCTTGCGGTTTATTTATCTGATCGCATCTGATTGGTTTTCTTTCCCATATTTGCAAAAGCATTCCAGATTGTTAGTATGCATGGTTTTTGTAGTTTCACTGTAACTGGAAGCATTTTCTATTTCTTAAATGAATTACAAAAAGGAAAAATTAGATGATTTTCTACTTAGCTGCTTCATGATTAACTGCATTGCCTAGCAATTATTATAATGATAAGGATAATATGAAAATCTCAATCTTTTTTAACAATGTCAAGAATTTAAATTGAGATCAAAACTTAAACAAAGATTGCCATAATCATATACTGGTAGATGAAGCTACAAATTTCACTTTAATGATTATGTTGTTGGATGATTTTCAATGATATATTGTATGTTGTTTGTGAATGTTATTATTTAATTTGCCGTGGCAATATCCTCGGTACTTGGAGTCAATGATCTTGTTACGTTGGTCCAGGCTTGCTCCATAGTTTCTTCTGTTTGTATGGGAAACCGTTTAAATATGAAAGCTGGAATAGTAATGGAAAAGAATGCAAAATTGGTCAACATTAATAAGTTTGACCAATGATAGCCTGCAAAATGCATAATTTCGAGGCACCTGACCCAACAATGATTCCAGTTTTTTTTGTCCCAGTTTGATCAGGATACATTAAGTTGAAGACATTTTATCTGCCAAAGGATGGCCAACTTTTCAAGTAGTTTAAGCCATCTGCATATATACATAAATCACTATAACTCAATTAAGTATTTTAAAATTAACTCACTTTTTATGGCTAAAAATTTGTTGTTGTCCAATGCCTGTGCAGTCTTGGACTGTTTGGACCCTGACACTGTGGAGGCTTTCAGTAATTAACTGAAAACAGCTTTTCCAGAAGTGTCAGGGCCATCTTGTTCCTTGTGTTGGTGCTGTTGTGTCCGAACGCAAAGAAATGACCCAGGGATAAAACGGCCGACCGAAAAGACTTAAATGTTTCACGAAAACTACAATCTCTGCCCCCAAATTACATGCAGGAACGCATGTTATATAAACCTTTTACATCCGCTCTGGGAATTGCGTAACTTCTTACAGAAAAACCTGGTTCATTAACACGTAATACAATTTGTTAACACCATAACACTTCTTCCCGCTTAAATTGAAATTGGGGGAAAAAAACTGAAAACTAATTTAAAGCTAATCTAAAAAGTGAAGGTAATTTTTATTGTAATTAAGCTCTTGGAGGTCTTTGACACAGTGTCCTTTTCTGCTGAGTTCTTTACATCTCTTCAATTAAACGTTTTGGTTTAGATCAAATTCTAGTTGAACGACGTTTGTTTTCTTCTGGAACGTTTGAGACACTTGGAACAGATTTATCAAAGACATTTTCCTCTGGAGGGACAATCTGTTCGGCTGTTGGGACTGACACCACAGGCGGGGAAGGCCTTTCAAACGATGCTGACCATGGTGGGTCTGGCTTTGGCAAAGACACAATTGTATCTGGCGTTTCAGCCAAATCGATCTCCGGTAGTTCACAGTGTTTGGGCTCTGAATCCGCGACTTTCAAGCCAGGGAGCTCTCACAGCTGATCAATGTGTCTTTTCCAAAACAGTTTTCCAACTTGCACTCTGTACGTGACCGGACCCAATCGATCTTGAATGACTCCCTTAGTCCATGCAGTTCTGCGGTTTCTGTAATCCCTGGCGAAAACTGGTTCACCAACTTCGAAACTGCGCTTGATCATGGGGTCAAAACGTCTTAATTTTTGCTCCATCCATGCAGACAAATCGGGTCTCAGCAACTCGAGCCTTTTTTGCAGTCTTCGCCCCATCAAAATTTCTACAGGAGGATAACCAGTGGCACTATGGGGTGTGGTTCGGTAGCTCAACAGAAATCGGGCCAATTTCTCTGTTTGGTTATCTGGTTCATACTTCATGACCTTCATGGCTTCCTTAAATGTCCGAACAGCCTGTTCTGCTTTGCCGTTAGATGTTGGATGGTATGGTGATGACAAGCATAAGCAAACACCATTGGCTTTGAAAAAATCTTTCGTCTCTCGCAACAAACTGTGGACCATTGTCAGCTACTATCTCTTTAGGTAATCCATGTATTGCAAACAAACCACGGAGAGCTGTAATTGTGGAACCGGCACTGGTGGAGGACATTGGAACGACTTCCATCCATTTCACTTCCATCCACTATCAGGAACATTCCTCCATTGAAAGGACCAGCGAAATCCACATGTAAACGCTGCCAGGGGTGCGTAGGCCATATCCATGGATTACTCACTTTCAAGGGTGTCTTACAGCGGTTAGCCTGACAATCTGAACAATCTCTTACGGTCTGTTCGATGTCGCTATCCAAGTTTGGCCACCAGACGTGCAGTCTGGCCAAAGACTTCATTCGCACCATTCTTGGATGGTTTAGGTGTAGTTCCGTCAGCACTTCCTGTCGATACCTGGATGGTATTACTACTCTGGTACCATGCAATAAACAGCCATCCCCAACGGTAAACTCTTCACGTACGGCACGATAATATCGAAGCTTTTCCGGGGTATTCTCTTCTGCTGGCCAAACATGTAAGACAGAATGTAAGACAAGTGAAAGGACTGGATTGCCTCTTGTAGCCTCTCTAACTCTGCTAGCTGTAATTGGTGTACGCTCGATTTGGTCCCTATTGACTTGATCTCCCTCCATTGACCAATCATCTGTTTCCTCTGTAGTTTTCCTTGGCAAGCACGACAACGCACCAGCATTTCCATGATACTTGGATGCACGATACTCAATGTTTTACGTATAAGCCGCCAGTTGAATGGACCACCGCTGAAGCCGAGATGCAGCGAGGGCTGGGATCCCCCGTTTTGCACCAAGGATGTAGGTGAGAGGTTTATGATCTGTCAGCAAGGTAAATCGACGGCCAAAAAGGTACTGGTGAAACTTTTTCACACCAAAGATGATGGCTAAGGCCTCTTTCTCAATCATCGAATAGTTCTGTTCACTTAGAGAAAGAGTACGGGAGGCACAAGCTATCGGCTTCTCTTCTCCATCCTCAGTCCAAAAGACGACGCATTAACTGCTAGTCGCAACGGCTTCTTTGGATCGTAATGCGCTAACAAGGGTGCAGATTGCAAAATGTTCTTCAACTTCAGAAATGCTTCTTGACATTGTTTAGTCCATTGCCACGGAATTTCCCCAGCTAACAAATGATTTAAAGGGTGAGCTAAAGTTGCTATAGCTGGAATAAATTTTCGGTAGTAATTAACCATTCCCAGAAACGATTTCAGCTCTGTTGAGTTCTCCAGGACCTGGACTTCGTGAACGGCTCAAACGTTACAAGGTGACGGGTGAATACTATCGTGGTCCACCACAAATGCAAAATACTCCACCGTCAGC
>JAEMWC010000072.1:572500-612500 GCA_016490735.1 Pachyseris speciosa
TTGGCTCTCCTGACCGAACTGATAGTGATCGAAAGTGTAAATTTCACAGATTTAGTCAAGCGCGCTCTGACTACAAAAATCTAGCTCACTGGATTCCATTTTACTACAAGTTGAAAGGTGTATTCAGTTAGTTTACAGACAAAATATAGAAACTTACAAAAAATTCTTATGCATTCCAGCATGATTAGAAGACACCCTTCTCTTGAGACGTAATTTTCATATCGAAAACTAACCAAATGAAAGGAAAGAAATCTCAAAAGTTTGGTCTAAATCGTGATAAAAAAAACCACATCAGAGCAAAGTCTATACTCCAATGAACTGGTATATCGCTTTAAACTGGCGGGCATCACCTTAGCTTCCACACACCACGAGCTCAAAATTGACGATAATGCATGTTTTTACATAATTACCGTTGGTGTCAAAGTCATTTGTATAATTCTAAAAATTGGCGAAGAGATATTTTTTTACTGTTCAGATTCTTTTACTGGCATTGTAAACAACAGGTCTTAACCTCCTTCAAATGATTGTCTGCAGTAGAAATCTTGTGTTGTGGTAAAACGTTGCATAAACATGATCAGTCTTTATGGCTTGTGACACCCACAAAGTAAACATTGGCGGTTGTAAATAGTATATTGAATAAATTTCGTTAATTCACGTTGTAAACCACGAGATGGAAAATATCAAATTCTAAAGTTAAAGTTTTGCAATTTGGTAATTGTAGATATTATATGCATCTTTTGAGGGGACACAAACATAAAATACATTATGCTAATAATTTTCAAACAACCACATGCAAACACACACTCACGGCCTGCCCTTGGAGGAAATGCTCTGAATGCTTCCAGCAAACACAGCCAAAATGATGTTGCAAAAACTCTGTCATGATAATATTTATTAATTTACTTCAAATATATTAGGTAAGATAAATCCTTAGATAAAGTTAAATTAATTAATTTTGTTTTGTTTCAGGAAGACAACCTGCATCTACAAGCATGGTGAAAAAAGTTTTAGAGGTCACAAACATTCAGGCCCCAGTTGCCAAGAGATGGAAGGAGCATGTTGTCCGCATCTGAGCTGTAGAAAATCACAAAATTAGTTATATTATTCAGAGCCTGAACCACCTTGTATTGGGTTTGGAGTCAAAATCCCTATTTTAATGATAGACCTTAGCAGTTTCGACCTCATCTGAACCCAGGTGTTAAGGGTTTTTACCCTTTTCTTGTCCATACAGAAGTAACATTTGTGATAGCTTTTTTGTATGCTTATTTATTGAAAATGTACAAAGACTGTTTATTATTAATCTAAATTTTACATCAATTTGTAAAAAAGTACTTTATCAAAACATCAAGTTCGTGTAAATATATCAACAAATGCATTATTTAATATTTTTGAAGAGGCTTTGGAAGGAAATATTTTTGTGGCTTCAATCTGTGCCAAAGTGTCTCAGCAGTAAAATAATAATTATGTTGCAGCAATTTTTTAAAGACACAATCTCTATAAATATATCAATGGCCTTTCTTGAATGTTCTAAGTGGCTTAAATTTGATTTCCCCATGAAGTAATATGTGATACATCACAATGTAAAAACTACTGTACATTATAAGGTTAATTACAAGGTTGAAAACTGTGGGGGAAAGTACTGCTCCCCTCTTGCTCCTTGCACATTATATAACATGTTATAGGGAGACATTAAAATGGCTTGCTCAGAGGCTTGAAATTCTGCCTCGAACAGGATGTCGCTGATCCCTTTTCTAGTTAAAATTTTGTCCCGGGCACTCAAGCTACTGCAAGGCATAAAGCGAAATCTAAGGCTAATGACATGCATCCAACTAGATATGATAATATCTTGGATCTCATCTTCACCAACTCCCCTGAGGTAGTCACTGATGTGTCCTGTGCGTCACCTAAAACAATAGATATCTTGAGTGTTCACTCTCTATTGTTTTTCGACCTAGAGCTACGCACGAATTCATCCGCGCGCGACAGCAGAACTGTGTTTGATTATCGCAGCGCCAACTAGGAAGGCTTAAATGGATCTCTGGTGCTTACTGACCTCTCTCCTTCTGATTGCTCGAACAAAAACGTCGATGAAGACTGGCAGCGTTGGAGTGACACCTTCCTCAGTGTGGCTTCTACTTACATCCCGTTGAAATCATCTAAAAGGTGCAATTCACCGCCTTGCATTGATTGCGTGGTCAAACATTTGCTGAAGAAGAAAGCTACTGTAAGGCGTAAAGCTAAATCTAAGGCTAATGACCGAGCATGGGAAAAGTTTCGCGAACTTCGAAGAATTTCTAAAGTGCTAATAGCTTCCAAGCGCAAGGCATTTTTTCAATCGATGGCAGATTTAGCAAAAACAAGTTCCAAAAAGTTCTGGTCGGCTTTCAAGTCAGTCTCAGGGAGTTCTAGCATTCCAAATAAGATGGTTTAGTCTCGGGAGGGTAAACATTGTATCGCAGCTGATAATCCCGTCGATATTGCGAACTTACTAAACAAATACTTTTACTCAGTGTTTCCCGCTGAAAAAACTAATGAGGCTTACCAGATGCGGCAGGCATTGTCTGTCTTAGAGTGCTACACCAGTGAGATCAGTGAGATATTTTTATCTCCCTTTGATGTGCGCGACGCCCTTTTGTCTCTGGATGTAAACAAAGCGACTGGTCCTGATAAAATTCTAGCCAGGCTACTAAAGATTTGTGCACCGCGTATTTGTGGATCCCTGTGTGCTTTGTTTAACAAGTCTCTTAGCCTTGGGGCCCTCCCGTCTGTGTGGGAAATTATCCAACATCATCCCAATACATAAGGGCAGAGCCACCAAGGAGGCTTCCAACTACAGACCCATATCGTCGCCATCTGTCTTGTCCAAAGTGTTAGAGCGATGTGTTTACAATAACATCATTGATCGCATCTCCAGTCAGCTTCACAGACTGCAGCTTGGCTTCTTGAAAGGAAAGTGTACCGTTTCTCAACTTCTTCAAGTATTGCATGAAATCGGGCAGATGGTAGACAACAGAGTGCAATCTGATGCTGTATATCTGGACTTTGCGAAGGCTTTCGACAAAGTCGACCACCACTTGCTTCTGTCTAAGTTACGTAAGTTTGGAATCTCTGGTAAGCTCCACCTGTGGTTTAAGGACTAGTCAGACTGCTATCAAAGGGTGACCGTCCTGGGTGAGTCCTCAGAGGTACTTCCAGTCCTTTCAGGGGTGCCACAAGGATCCATCCTGGGGCCCTCCTGTTTCTTGTGTTTGTAAACGATCTGCCTAATGAAGCCACTTCGTCATCAGTGGCCCTGTTTGCCGACGACACGAAATGCTATCGTGAAATAAGGTCTCCCGATGACTGTGCATCGCTGCAATGTGACCTTGATCACATCTGCAATTGGTGTAGTAAATGGTGCATGGTTTTAAACAAATCCAAATGTGGGGTCATGTCAATCAAAAGGAACAACAACATTGGAAGCTTCACGTACCAGCTTCAGGACGTTGACGTCAAGGTTACCAAGTCTCAGAAACACCTTGGGGTATTTGTCACGACAACCCTGAAATGGAACCAGCACCTGCAATCTGTTACTGCCAAGGCAAACAAAATGCTCAGTTTCACAAGACATAGCACCTTTGACATCGAAGGCCTATCGGTTCGTCGGTCTCTCTATTTGGCCTTAGTGCAAAGTCCTCTAGCCTACTGTTCCCAAGTCTGGAGCCCCCAGACAGTGACTCTGTTGTACAGCTTGGAAAGAATACAGTGCCAGGCTACCAAACTAATCTTGTCCCTACCCTTTAGGACAGAGATCAGCTACAAGACCAGGCTACTTAGACTAGGACTTCTGCCCCTGTGTTACTGGCACGAATACTTGGACCTTGTATATCTTTTCAAGTCCATTGCAAGCGATCCATACATCTCTGTAAATACTCCTATGAGAACCACGCGTCGTACAGATCCATCAAAAGGCTTAATTTTAAATATTTGGAGATCCAAAACCATCACTTTTCAGAAGAGTTATTATTGTAGAGCTCTCTGTTTGCACATTGTTTTTATCTGTTGGTAGTCTATGCAGTACTTAATTTTTAGAAACAATTTTAAGAACACCTTAAGAACATTTTCAGGCTGATTTTGCAGAAAACACCTGATATGTTGGAACAACATCAGCCTGAACCCCCAAAACACGTGTTCTTTTATACGGGTTTTTACTGTATTATAATTATTCATTGTGCACCTATATAAACTTGTAATAGTTGACACCACAGCTGCTCCCACTATAGAAGCCAAGATTTATTCTGTCTAAAGGTATCATGAGTTTGAATATTGTCTCTGATTGTTTTGGAGAATCATTGCATAAAACTGCAATGGTAACAGCAATGGTGTGACAGGGACATTTTAACTCTTTGAACTCATTAAACCAGTTTACAGCTAGATGGGCCTATAAGTGGAGGGACTTATAACCAGGATATTACGGTATATTTCAATTCTGCTAAATTGTCTCACTACATAATTTTAAAATAAAGGAAAAGATGCTTTAACTTGCCTTGTAAAGTCGTGTAACAACTTGGTTATTTCCAAGCATTTTCATAAAATGGTGAACTGCTGATGTAAGTTGGTCAACGCTTTTGGCCATTACTAAAAAAATGTTTTTTTTTGCCTTGGATGCTGTAATAAATACTAAAATTGAACTCCATATTTAAACAAGATTAAAGTTTGAAGTTAAGAAGGATAATGAATTTTTAAGCTCGGTAAATGAATGTGAAATATGTGGTAATCAGCATGTTATGAGCATGGGACAAAGAAAGCAGTATGCAGGATGCATGTCAAATATGAACCTAGTATATTTGGCCTAGATCAGTGGATAGAGTGCCCACCCGGTGTTTGGAAGGTCATAGGTTGGAATCCTGTCAGGGACTTGGATTTTTTCTTTGTTCCACCCTCGTGACATGCTGATTATCATATCCTTCAGAACATTAAAGTTTTATGAGTCTATGAGTCATGGGTCGATAAGTAAAATTTTAATTTCAGTCATTATTTTGAAAATAGTGCTGCCCTTACTAACAAATGAAAGCTACCGCAAGCAGACCCTAGTGGAACTGACTGCAAGCAAAACGGAGTGGAACTAACCACAAGAAAACCAGGGTTGAACTTAAAACCACAAGCAAACTGGAGGGGAGAACTTCTAAGCTAATTTGTATACGGGCAACTGTAATTCAATGGGTGGCAACCTACCTTGTGTAAGAATCGCCGTGATTCATAATTCAGACTCATTGACTCAACAAGAGACCTCTATTCAGACACTTGTTAAAATATGGCCTCTTTTCATCAGGTATGGTGTAGTTCTTGTTCTCAGACACTTGTTAAAATATGGCCTCTTTTCATAAGGTATGGTGTAGTTCTTATATCACTTAGGTATTATAGCTGGGCGACCTGATGGTTCAACATCTCATGATCACGGGCGAGCAGCCACTGATTCCTGGGTAGGTCATCGTCCTGAAGTATAACGACATCTACCTAACAATGTCACTGAAGCGTGTTCCATTTTTGTCTCGTGCAGAGAATAGGGGAGTGTTATTTATATACCACTCATATCACATAGTCTCATGGCAGTTTACATCACTGGCCGGGGACTTAACCAGACTGCTTGTGCAGTTTACAATTAATGAAGTGCCCCCGTAATTAATGAGTGCCCCCGTAATGTAGATACCTAGGACAGACACTAGGGGTAGTCACAGCCAGAGTTTTGTTACGTCCCTAGTGGTTCTTTTACGTCCCACAGAATCAGATTAAGAGTCTTTTGACCTTCTGTAATATAAAAAGGCCCGAACACATCCATGCCTGAATAGTGGAATGGAGCTGTTTCGGGATGCGCTCTTCTTGCAGATCAGACATTTTCTGGGTGAGTGGTCGGCTACGAAATCTACGGCAGATGACACACTAAGAAATTGCTCTTGTTACAGTGGACCTCCCGTCTATAATCCAATACCCAGCCAGACGGACTGAGTTGTGTGTTATTCCTCGTCCTTGGTGGTTTGAAATCTTATCGTGGAAGTGCCTAATAATCAGATCTGTGATATTGCTGCGTTTGGGCAGATACAAGGATGCTTAAGCTCAAGGGGAATTGCTGCTCATTGGATGCGGCCACCAACTCTGATCAATCCGTTTTCGTTCATCAACGGGTCCAACTTGAACAAACAACTTGCTGTCCTCAGCTTATCATTTCTATGATGTGCAGTGTATCTATCCTGGAATTTACTTGAGTTTCTGTCGAGGTTCCTCAGGACCGAAATAATGGCGTTGGACGCAAGCAGAATAGCTTTCTCAGACTGTACTAGCTCCTGGATTGAAAGTAGTGGGGTTTGCAACTTCTGTACATTGGGTGACTTAACGACTGATTTTGAAGGGTGTGTCTCAGTTGAGCCTTCATAGGTGGTCTTGCCCACTACGGTTTGCTGGAGGTTAACAATAGCTCTTCTTATCCAGGCCACTGTCGTTTTTGCCTTCTACCATGACGAAACAGGATTTAAAAAGAACAGTACAGACACCTGAAGTGGTTCTTGAGCTTGAGAGCATGTTGTGCGAAGGTGTTAGTTTTCACCTCGACATCATCTCTGGCTAGATGACTTGGTTGCCTTGTGTTCAGTAGCAACACATCGGATTCCCTGAGAAATTCTGGTCCACTGAAACACCTTGTGTTGTTTAGTAACTGACTGGCAGTAAGGGAGCGAGAGGCTTCATCTGCAGGATTGTCTTTGCCTGGCACGTGATGCCACTGTTCTGGATCACTACAGTCATGGATATATTGTACTCTGTTGCCGACAAAGACGTGAAAACGGCGAGCTTCGTTGTTTATAGAACCAATGGCCACCTCGGAGTCTGTGTGATAGACTGACTGCAAGTTCACATAGTCTAGTTCACTTTTAAGCGTTGTAGTGACATTGATTGATGCAACAGCTGCTGTTAATTCCATTCAAGTAGTAGACACAGGCTTAATAGGGGGGACCCGTGACTTAGCCATCAGGAAGCTGACGTGGACTTCGCCCTTTTCCTTAACCATTCATAGGTATGAAACTTGACCAATTCCTGATTCACTTGCGTCTGCAAGGCTGTGTATCTAAGTTCAGATGGGACTTCCAAACCCCGGAGGCTTGACGCAACAAGGATCTCTTCAGGGACTGGATCATCCCAGTCTACGTTTCGTCGGCAAGTCTTGTAGAATCTGTTTCTTAAGTAGGATGACAGGTAAAACTATCCCAAGAGGATCGTACACTGAACTTACTGTAGAAAGGATACCCCGACGTGAGAGGGGTTTACCCTTCAGTGTGTAATAATACATGCCTAATACATCATGGCGTAGGTCGAGATCTTTAAGGTCCTTTTGCGCAGTCTTCTGGGGGGAGTCCCTCGAATACTTTCTTGCAATTACTGATGAACTTATGAAGTCTTGACTTTGCAGAAGCGCAGTTAGCTTAAGTGCTCTCGATCAATGTAACAGCTTCTTGGACAGTGGGGACGGAGGTGAGGCCATTTGCAGCTTTATCTCCAAACTCTGCGCGAGCAGTTTCTTATGTCTTCTGAAGACTGAAGTTGGTGACAGCAGGGGATGACACTGCTCTGAAGAGGTGTACGTTCATGCAGAACTCACTGATGGGGCCATCCAGATTGTTGTTCTCATACCATAGGAAGCAGAAGTCTCTGCAGTCAGGCGTTACATAAAAGCTGTGAAACATCTGTTGTACGTCACAGCTAAGTGCAACTTCCTCGTTGCGGAACCTTGTCAACACTACGGTGAGTGAATTCATTTTATCGGGTCCCTGTAGGTGCCTGTTCAAGGACTTATTGTTAAAGATGGCACTACAGTAAAAAACAACCCAATAAAATACGGAAGATACCACACTTAACCAGGAGGGGTTGTGAGCTCACCAGCTGGGACAACACTGGCATGACGGTGATCAAAGATCTTTTCCATGAGGTCGATGTAGTTATTTTTTGCTTTCTGGTTCTTACTCAGTTTCTTCTTTAGGTAGAGAAGTCTTCTAATGCACTGTTCACGGTTGTTCAGAAGGATGATCTCATACCTTTTGAAAGGTAACAGAGCCTCCCAATTTCCTAACTGATTCTTGTAGATCCCTGTACTTTGGATCTGACAGAAGAGTTTATCTCCAATTGATTGAACTTTGTCCATTCTACGAATCTTGTGAGAGTGGAGCAATTCACCGTAATCAAGTTCCATAATCTCACGAATTTGCTGGGGAGTCTTGATGTCCTTTGGTCGCTTTATACTGATAAGAAGACCAACAGAGCCTTTCTGGTCGACGACATTGAGGGGTTATGACAGATCTCTATCTGAATCATGGAAGGCTAACTCCTCTTTATGAACAGTGACTCAGTTTACTGATGCAGTGAGATGATCGTCCACCAAAATTTGCATTCTTCAGCCCATGGTTCATTTGCAGCACCATGAATGACATTCAGCGGTTGGAAGGCAGAGGGAATGTTCCTTCCTATGAGCATACCGATTTCTATGTTGGGACTGTAGTGAATCTTGTCAGCTAAAATCTTCAAGTGTTTCCACTGTCTTGCTATCTTGGGTGTGGCGATGTCGTAGTGTGTTGCTGGGATGCTTTCCTGAGCGTACGCATAGCATACTTTGACAGGAGAGTGTTCACCGTTGACATCTTGAACTTGTAGGCCGGAAACCTTTTACATACGAACTGTGTTGGTGCTTACTATGGTGTTCACTCTCAGGTTAACTCCTTGCCCATCGATACTTAATTCATTCAGCAGATTGTCCGTCACAAACACATCGGTGGATTGGTCATCCAAGACCGCACATGTTAAGGTCTCTTTTGAGGGATATGATTGATTTGACACCTTCAACAAGACAATTCTGGCACACGAATGGACTGATCCTTCTTTGCATACATGAGCACAGGCTAAAGAAGTTCGAGTGACCTTGTTCTCTGACCTTGACAGATCATGGAGGACTGTAGAATGTCTGTTCCCACATATTTCGCATTGACGTGGACCTTGATTACAGTTTTTGCCAATATGTTTGTTCGAGTTGGCACACTTAAAACAGAATCTGTCTTTGAACAAGAATCCCTTTCACTCTTCGAAATCGAGATCACGAAATTTCTGAGACTTCGTTCTGTGATAAGGACAGAAAGCTTGCTTGGGTATGAAAACTATGTGTTGTTCATCAGGAGAGGCTAGTGGCTTAGAGACTCTTGAACTCATCTGATCCTGAACTACCTCTTGTGCTAAGTGATGCTTGATTCGTCAAATTTTAGAGATCAATTTTACAAAAAACTACTCGCTCTTCTACAAGCTTAATTTCGAATCAATTGAGAAATCTTTGAAAGGATTGTTAAACTGCTGGGATTGGAGAGGACTCACATTACTTGGGAAAATACGAGTCATTAAATCGTTTGCTATTCCCAATATTTTATATCTAGAAATAAAGAGTTCATAAAGAAAATTAACACCTTATTATATTCTTTCGTATGGAAAGGAAAGGACAAAGTAAAGCGCACAGCATTTATCAACTCTATTGATAAAGGAGGTTTAAAAATGCCCGATATTGAGTCAATGATCTCGGCTCAAAGCATAATTTGCATCAAGAAGTACCTATCTCATGAGCCAGCAACATGGAATTTCTTCTTAGATTTCTACCTTAAAAAAAGTCCGGGGAAAATTCCTGTTTTATTGTAATTTCAGCTATGCTCGGCTTCCTATGGCACTCCCAGAGTTTTAAAAAGAGTGTTTAGTGCCATGGACCTCTCTCAGCCAGGATAACCCTCTCTTAATCTCTGAAATAGCAAACCAAGTCATTTGGACGAACCATTTTATTTGTATTGAATCTAAATCAATTTACAATCAAAGACTGATTGACTTCGGAATTGTTAAAGTTGGCGACTTATGCGACTCAAGGGGAGAATTAAAGTCCAACTAGGAGCCATTACATTCAATACTTTTGCTAATAGAACATTTCTTATTCTTTAGTAGTTTTAGTCCAATTCCACAAGAGTGGCGGAAAACTTTAAAGGTGAATAGACTCTCTGTCCCCTTAAATACGAGAATATAATTCCAGGTGCCTTTTATTTGCGTATTAGAGAAAAAATTACTAACTTGGAGAAGCTCCACATAAAAGAAATCAACGATAGTTTTATTTCCAAAATATCCAACACGCCAACAGCACAAAGAAATAGTACGAAATTTTCAACACAAATACCTTTCAGTTAGATTGGGAAAAAATATATTTACTGCCTTACGAAACTACCTTGGACACAAAGCTAAGGGAATTCCAATACAAAATATTAAACAGAATATTGTATACAAAGGACATGTTGTTTAAGTTTAAAAAAGTCGAATCTCCTCTGTGTGATTTTTGTGGAAATGAGATAGAGACTTTAGAACACTTCTTCTTCTATTGTGTTAAAGTACGTTGTGTTGGGGGCGACTTGAAAGAATTGCTTAACTCGATGAAAATAACTGTTAATTCTTTCGAAATTAAAGACATTTTATTCGGAATTTTAGTCTCATCACACGGAGGTGTCCTACTTAACTACTGTATTTTATCCTTGAAGGTAAAATTTTCATATATCGTAGTAAACTAACCAAGACTGCATCATGTTTAACATCACTAGTTGCCAAGTTTAAAAGAACTTTCGAATCGGAACGCTTCATTGCGAGAAAAAATAATAAGTTAAACTTTCATTATAGAAAATGGAACCCACTGCTTCCAATGATAGAGCAGTGGCCGGTACCGAAACAATTTTAACGTCTCCCGAACTCTTGTAGTTAGTGTAATGATTCATGTAACTTAGCGTAGAGTATGTATTTTTATTCGATACTGTATGTAATTTGGTGCTTTTTATTCTCTTTTTTGTTTTGTTTTCTCATTTTAGCAATGTAAGTAGCGTTAGAACTATGTAAGTCTTGTGAAACACTGTTTTTTGTGTTTCTTTGTAGTAAAGGAACGATTGAAACTGCCTCTCTCGTCATTTTCTGGAAGTATTCCAGGAGCTACCAACGCAAATTGGGCTAGTTTTGACTGGTAAAAAGATCAATCGATGGCATATTTCGCTGGTAGGGCTGGGTGGCCCGACACTTGTAAAAAAGAACTTTGAAGTAGGAAATTCAAGAGTTCTATGCTCCTGGAATGATTGAATCTCCAATAGTTCATTTCGGGCGTGAACAAGGCAACTTGAGAAATATGAGACTGGCTCCATTAAAATGGCTAAAGCATGGCCCGTGGAAAAACTGAGAGGAAATTTTCCATCCAGATACCAAGGTCTGTTGTAAATGTAGAATTTTGATTTTTGGGCAATGTTTTTGATTAAAACGTTGACCACAAAAATATGTAAGTTTTAGTATTGTTCTTTGGTCAAAAGACTGGCATTTTGGGCTTTGTTGCCAAACAAACGGTGCTATGCAGCGGAATTTGGGTATTTTTGTTGTTTTTTTTTTCCCTTGGTCTCAGAAGCACCAAGATAGGCATAAACATGGAATTGTTAGCACAGAAATTTGGTGCAGGGACGTTTTTGAGCCATTCGGACCTGCATCGTTCATTCCAATTCAAATGATTCAATGCAAGTTTGTTGGAACTGTGTAGACATGAAAGAGAGAAAATGTTTTTGTTGTGCCCCTTAAAAGGAAAATTTATTGTAATGAAAAAGAACTTCGTATTTAATTTCTGAAGACAGTACAGGGCCTAAGTACAGTACGGGGCTAGTATTGAGAGTAGTGATTTGACTTGAGCATGCAACAGGTTAGTGGGATATATGAGGACTATACTCTTGTAGGTAGAATGTAGACTTCATCTGTTATGCAGACTTTTCAATTATCCAAACTTCAACGGTGCCAAGTAGTTTTCAAGAACAATTCACCAGTTCTGTTTATACTAGTACATATCCATCTTTTAAGCTAAGAGGTTAATTATTTGATGGGTACAGGCAATATGAAGTGGACCCCCCAGATATGTCCAAATCATATATATTTCCGTATACTGTAGCATCATTATTGCTGTTATGATAGCCAGACGGCTATTTTAGAATTGCCAAAACTAAGTGTAGTATGAAACAATGTAGTTGGATTGTGATTTTTTGTGTTATTGGAATAAATTCAGTGGAAGAAAATTCCAGATTGACTCTAATTGGGTTGTAATATTTTCGTCTCTGTCCTTTGATTGCGTAGTTAATTTCAGTTAGACCCCAAAATCTAAGGAAGAACTTGGGAACTAGCTTCCATAACGGGCAGTTTTTGTTGGGGAGTGCTCAAGCGAGCTGTGGAAAACCGACCAAAACCACCAGCTGTGCAGGTTACTTGGGAACTTAACATGTAGGAGGGACTTTAAGATACAGCGACACAGACATGATGAATTGCGACCGGAAGCAACTAATCCTGAGAGTGAACTTTGAGTCCAGTTTAATTTATGTTCAATAAAAACATTTCCAAAAGATTTCCATCCTTAAATTTTGACTGGAATTTAACTTTACCTTAAGCATAAAATATAACTTTACTTTAAGCATAAAATTTAACATTACTTTAAGCATAAAATTTGATTTACAAAATTTTCTCAATGAGCGAGATTAAGACTTTGGTTAACTCTTAATCCTGGGTTAGCGTTAATCGTCTTTCGAACAACCGGGCTCAGGTCCTTAAGTCACCAATGCTTGTAATCCTTGGAGAGCTTTGGTGTTCCTTGTTTCCACATCAATGGAGTCTACATACATCCTACAAAAAGAATGTATTCAGTACTTGAGTATCTAGACATCAGTTTCAGCATAATTACCTTTTTATGCAAATGTCTGCATTGTAAACCCCCAGATATGAAATTTAAAAGTTGTCATTATTCCGCACTGTTGCATGGTCTACCTGAGGCAGCCATTATTAGTGGTCGTCATGCAATGGTCCTCCCTTAGTGTTGTGTCAACCACTAATAATGGCTGTTTGGGAAACTACACTGTCAGACACACCAGTACATAGATGTTATGATGCAAACAAACAAAGGTGCCATGTCCACTTCAGCAAAGAAAATAACCACTCAAATATATATTCTGCTTGAAGTTATGCTAACCCATGGTTATTATTTTAGAGCAAACATTCACTATTATCCTAAATTGTTGCCTAAGAACTGATGAGCCTTCATCTTAAAAGAAAGGAAATATACACATTTAATTATACAAGCTTCGGCCCCGTATTAAAAAGACCTGACTACAACTTGTAGCTTGTCCTGTGTGATACCAATAAAGTTGCGTGGGATTACAAGACATCTTGAAATTGAGGTGCTTCATACAAAATACCCAAATAAATCTCACACAGCCAAATGGCCCTGAATAATAAGAATGACAAACAACAACAACAACATTGCATTGCATTCACTTGTTGCTGTGTTTAACAGGGTTTACTGTCGAAATTTAGCAGCACACAAATTAAAATATTTCAATTCCTGTGTCCTGAGAAATATTTCCTGCACAGCAAGAAACCAGTTGTACAAAATTTTCGTTCATTCATACTTTTCGGAACGAATAGCCATGCTTGTCATCTAACCAACAAGCACAACATTTCTACTAGTTGAAATATGAAATGTTCATTTCTTTGCCATTTTGGATTTGTGGCAGACACTTTCTTCAAATTAAGATGTATGCTTATACCTCCTACATGATCATGTAGCTATCCTGAACTCTCAGCCGCTGAGGAAAGTATCCAGGACAAATCTCAAGTGGAGTTTTAACGGTTTATTTTGGATTAGTAGTTTTACATCAGCTCTCTAGTCTCTTCTGAGTTTGTTTTTCTTATGGGTCGAGTTTTTATAATAGAACTTAGCTTGTCAATAATTCTTCCTGCGGCAATTACTTTGATCTGCTATCTTGAAACTTAAGTCACCTTTTGATCGCTATCGCTTAGCTTTTAACAAACAAACATGGTGTGCAGTTCCGGTCATCCTCCCCCATGTAAATTGCTGGAAGGGATTTACATGTTAAAACTGGGCAAGCAAGTTCGGAAAGAACTTAATGTCGCTGTTCAAGTTCATTCTTGTCCTGCGATCTCTTGTATTCTGGCCAAGGCAGCAGCTGCAGTGTCTCTGCGTGATCTAGGCACAAACTTTGGTGCAGCTGGGTTGAGCATAGGGTTCGTCTCCAAGTTGCAAGTCAGTTCCAAGGGGCACAGGTGTTGGACTGGACGTTCAATAGTGCCATTGGACGTACTCAGTGTAGCACCTCTCAAAATTCCGTCTTTGCCTTTGATCAGTTTGGTTACAGTACCAAGTCTCCATGTATTTCTATTTTTGTTCTCATCTCTCACGATTAGGACGTCTCCACTGTTAGGGTGTGATGTTTGTTCTCCTCCGGCCCATCGATGTTATTCTTGTAGACTTCTGACGTACTCATGGGACCATCTTTTCCACATTGCATTCTTGCACTCGATGAGGTATCTGGCTGGCTTCCTTAGGTCCTTTTCACGCATATGGTGAACTTCTAGCTCGAGTTAAGTGACTAGGGCCGATATGCATCATCGAGTGTGGAGTAAGGACTGGTAGCTGGATGTCGTCTTCTAAATAGTTCAAAGGCCGATTGTTAAAAGCAACTTCGACATCTAGCACCACTTCCTCAAGCTCTACCCATCGCAGCATTCGGTTGCTCATTGATTTATTGAAGGCACTCTTGAAAAGGCCTATCAGACGTTCTAATTGTCCTCCGCACCATGGGGCCAGAGCCAAGTTGAACCACCAGTTGATGACAGAGTCTGCTAGAAACTTGTGGAATTGCTCATCCTTCTGCACTGTTTGAAGCCATTTCCCGGCTGCTTTGAACGTTGCTCCGTTGTCCAAGTACACAACTTTTGGCCTTCCTCTTCGATCAATCAACCTTTTTAGGCTCCCGATGAATTCCTGCACTTCTAAAGACTTCAACAGATCTAAATGGACCACTCTAGTCAGGCTGCAGCTATATAATGCCAGGTAGGCCTTACTCTCAGTTTTGGGTCTGGATCTGTACCGGATTGGTCCAGCAAAGTCAACTCCAACCACCTGGAATGGCATAGATCCTTGGGGTCTGGTGCTGGGCACGTTCCCTGGTGGTGGTGCTCGGTATGCCTTAGCTCGGAATCTCCTACAGCCATTACAGGTAGCTCTAACTTTCTTCACTAGTTGTCGTAGTCTGGACACCCAGTACTTTTCTCATACCTTGGCCATCATGAAACCAAACCCTCCGTGCAGGGTAGTGAGGTGAGCCTGGAAAACTAGTTTCTGTTTAAAGGGCCAGTCATCTGGTAAGTAGATCGGGTACTCTCCAATTATTCTTCCTCTGTACTCTAGTACTTGCTGCTTGTGGAACTGCAAATTCAGTTGGAGTTGGTCTGCTTTATAATGCGGGTTGTGCTGTGCCTCTTTCTGGGCCTCTTTGATCCACCACAGCTTCTGCTGCTCGATTTCATGCATGCTGATTGGTCCCTGCTGCCTACTTCTCCAGTTGCTGATGAAGAGATATACCCATGTCACAATTCCCAGTGAAGTTTTCAGCGAGTACTTATCGAGTAAGTGATGAAGGGCGTCATTCTTCTCCATGGCTATGGTGAAGATTTCACTTTTGATCTTTGCCTCCACCATGCTTTCAGATGTGGGACCCAGAGTCTTCTGGCCAGTGGGATGGTTCGCTTAATCAGGCTGGTCCTTTCTTCCACAGTCCACTAAATTAATCCCTTGACTTCCCAGAGCAGCTGGATTCTCTGTGGTTGGTGAGTGATGCCATGTAACTCTGTGAAACTGCTGAATCTTGTGAAATCTATTGGCCACGAACGGTCTGTACTCTCCCTGACCCTTAATCCAGTAAAGCACTACTGTCAAGTCAAGACAACAATGGATTGCAACTTGATCAACACTGAGCACCTTTTGTAGGTTGGTAACAAGATTCCCTGCCATATGTCCGGCAATCAGTTCTAGCTGAGGGATTGTCAAGTTACACTTTGCAATGCGAGACTTTGCGCAGACTTTGCATCCCCTAAGGCATGTAAGGTGATTTCTGAGACGGGCTGGTGATGTGGTGCGAGCGCATGCGGGACGGTGAGTTCCTCGGTTGAAGTGTTGTTGTATTCCTTCCATCGTTTCAACAATGGTTTTGGAAGTCGAGCATCCCAGGGTACTTTGCTATCACAGATATCTCGGTATAGTAACTTGCCGTTCAATGTGTTTGGTGAGGCTAGGCCTGGGGGATCGTCAATCTTCACAAGCTGAGAAAGAATGCTTCTCTTAGTCATGCTGCCCTCTTAAACTTTAAGTAACACGTTTAAGACATCTTCATCTTGATCCCAGGGTAATCCGAGTAGTTTCCCTCTGGATTGTTTAGTTGTTTAGTTGATGCTTTGTAATCTGGCAAAGGAAGACAGCGACGACATTCCTAAAGACATTCGGAAAGGTGACGAACAAGATGGCGACGCAAACTCCGAAGAGCAGGACGTAGAAGAAAACGTCATGATACACAGTAATGAAGAAGACAATGACAGTGAAAATGTCCAGCTTAAAGATTCTTTTCAACCAGAGAATGAATTACCGTGCAAGTGCAAATGCAAATGCTCAGAAACAACACGAAGAATTGACAGTTTAGATAAACAACTCAAAGAACTGAAAGGTCTCCTACACAACTCATCGCTCTTCTCTGATCCAAATTCAGTTGCAGTTCTTCTCAGTGAAAACGAGCGCTTAAAATCCGAAATTGTACAACTTCGAAAAGATAATGCGAGCTTACTAACTGTCATTAAGTTAATTAATAAGCCAGACTGTCACCCAGCGAGGGTACCGTATAATTGTGATGGCCAAGATGAAGTTACAGAAGTTACCAACACAAACAGCCCAACTGGGAAAATAAAAGACCAGAAAACGGGCAGTTCTAAGAACAAAGCGAATACGAAAAAACGAAGATGACACCACAACTGAATTCTAGAACTCCAATGCTAGCCGAGGCTGACGAACATCCAAGAAAGAAAAATGTTGTCTTGGGCAATTCTGTTGTGAAGGGCATACAAGGATGGAGGCTTTCTAGGACAAGAAATGCACCATTGGTGATAGTAAAATCGTTCCCTGCTGCGACAATAGAGGACATGAAGAGCTACTGCATACCAACGATAAGAGCACAGCCCGATGAACTTATCTTGCACGTTGGAACAAACGATTTGCAAACCAACACGTCCTGCCAAGTCATTGACAATATTGTCAACCTTGCGGATATTATTTCTCAAAACTGCACAAGCAAAGGGACGATCTCTTCGCTTTTAAAGCGTCTTGACAAGCCGAATCTCTATAGTAAACTGACGGAAATCAATAACGGCTTGCGTAAATTCGCGGCCAACAGAGGTTGGAAGTTTATTCCGCACAACAACATTAATCGAAAGAATCATTTTAACTCCAGTGGCCTACACCTTTCACACGAAGGTAATTCCCTGTTTGCTTCTAATTTAATTAAGCATTTTAATTCTAGTAATACTCATTGAAATGACAGGAAGAATTGTATTCCTTCTGATGTGCGTAAATATCTATCCCTAGTACCACAAGCCAGGGGTTTTAAAATTGCGTCTTTGAATATTGCTAGTCTCCCTGCTCACATCGATGAGTTGAGACTCTTTATGGCTGATAAAAATCTGGATGTTTTAGCGATTAACAAAACAAGACTAAGTGATTCAATTGAGAACTCTTGCATTCACATCCAAGGATACAACATAGTCAGAAAGGATGGAAATCGTAACGGTGGAGGAGTATGTCTCTATATTCGCTCTTCAATAAATTTCAAAACACGATCAAACCTCATGAGCGACATCTACGAGGCAATTGTTGTTGAAATATTTATCTGTTTATAGGCCCCCGGGAACCGAAGACGAATAGCCTAGTTTCGAATTGTTTGTACGAGAAAGACTGGTAACTATTTTATAGTATCAAGTCGAGGCTAAGGGGAATAGGCGCCCATTTTGAAGTAAACTACAGTACAATGCTAGCGGGACTGTAGGTTTAAAATGAGATATTGTGCCATCTCTGTATGCAAAAATAATTCTAAAAAAAGGCCAGACCTCAACTTCTTTGACTTCCCGAGAGAAAAGAAGCTTAGAAAGAAATGGAGGGATTTTTGTCGTCGCGCTGCTAATGAGTTTGAGTCCGTCAAATACTTGCATATGTGCTCCGAGCATTTTGAGACCAAAGACATCGGTAAGACCCTTACTGGGGTTAAGAAGGTGGCAAAAGGGACACTTCCGACAATATTTAATCCTCAAACAATCTCAAGACGTCGAAGTCAACGCGAAAAACGGATGAATGAGCGAAGAAAACGAAACTCGAGCGAAGACAACAAGGTAATGTTCCCGGCGAAAATTTTCCGCATGTCGCCTGATGTTGCTCTGAGGGATCATGACTACCACACACAGGATAGCAAAGTAATTAGCTCTTCTCAAGCTGTCATAAACGCTAAGGAAGTAAAAGAGTATGTTTCCGTATCTTGCCAAACGGACATCGACCAACAACGAATGGAGGATCTTACCCAAAATGAAGCTAAATTAAGGGCTGAGAACAAAACACTTCAATACAAACTCGATGACAAGACGACATCGAAATGCGAACTTTTTGTCGACAACGTGTTGAAAGATGACCAGTCCGTGAAATTCTATACAGGAATTCCAACTTTGGCTTGTCTGATGACGATATTTAATCTCCTTAAACCTTTGTCGGAGAAGCTAAAGTACTGGGACACCAATAAAGGGAAGAAAGTCAACTTCCCAAAAAAATTGTCAAAAAGAGAAGTCTGACAGTCTTTCAAGAATTTATTTTGACCTTGGCAAGACTTCGACTTGGACTACTTGTTCAACATCTGTCAGACGTATTTCTTATTTGCAAATCTTCTGTTAGTAAGGTGTTTGCTACTTGGATCTGCTTCCTTGCTATTAGCTTCAAAGACACTTTGCTGATTTGGCCTTCAAAAGAATCAGTTCGCAAAAACTTGCCTCAGTCGTTGAAAAATTATCCCTCCACCAGTTGTAATTGATTGCACGGAAATACTCATTCAGAAACCTACCTCTCCTGCTGCCCAACGAGCCACGTGGAGTGAGTATAAAGGCCACAATACAATCAAAACTCTAGTAGGAATAACTCCATCGGGATTTTTCAGTTTCGTGTCGAAACTGTGGAGCGGAAGTACTAGCGACCGAAAACTCACTCAGAAGAGTGGGATTTTGGAACTGATTGAGGAAGGAGACCACGCCATGGCAGACAGAGGCTTCACGATTAGAGACCTTCTTACGAAACGAAAAGCTTACCTTAACATGCCCCCTTTCTCCAAGAAAGGTAACTAATTTGTGTCCTTCTTTCAGAACTGTCTTCTTAATACCGTAAGAAACTGAGTGCTTTCTCCAACAGTACTGCAGCATGTAAACATTCACACAAAACAATATGATGAAGAGATGAATCCATTTAAGGGCGGTTGCCAGGGTGTATGTGTGTGTGTGTGTCGGGGGAGGGGAGGCCTTGGTACCTCTGCTCCCTCTTTCTTATGCTAGATACTGCAACCAAATCTTTCTTCTTCCCCTCACTTCACCTACAAACTTTGTATCTGAGGTGAGCCCCACCCCCTTCCCAATTCAAAGTCTTAGATATGATGAACGACTATTTGGCCAACCTGCTCATGGAACAGCCTTAACTAGAATGGCTTCCTTATCCATGGATGTTAACTTTACACAGCAGAAGGAATGAAATGTCAACATGCAATTTGTTTTCAAATAATAGGTAAACAACTGTCCCAAAAGTCACTGAAGACAACAAGATCTATTGCCAGTGTCACAATTCACGTTGAGAGAACCATGGAGAGACTGAAAGACTTCCGTATTCTTCAAGGAAATCTGCCGATACCACTTGTACCTCTTGTTGATAAAATATTAACAGTTTGTGCTGCTTTGTGTAATCTTCTACCTCCATTAGCAAAGTAGGAATTCACTAGCATACCACAATATCAGTGGAACTGCAATATGCAACGAAACATTATGTGAAGATAAGTGCCATGGCATGCATGGCATGTTATGACATTTAAACTCAACTTTAATGTTGCCATTCAAATGGCTGAAAGGATTACATAAGATAACACTGGATAACAAACAGAAGTTATCTATAAGTGTGACACCTGTTTTGTAATACAGTATAATTGTAAGCATACATATATGGTATCAACTGACTGCCATTTAAGTCAATGATTTTTCAGTCAGCTCACATTCTTTTTTAAGTCAATGAAATGGTTTTAGAACCATGTTAGGCTTTTGATAAATAGTTAATCTATCAAGGAGATTCTCACCAGCATTACTTTTCATTCTATAAGCAACATCCCAAACAAAGAACGTTTCTTAGTTAGTTTATGTAAATACACAAATCTGTGGTTAAGCCTGATGAGGCAAGGTTCTTGTTTTTTCCATTTTGCTGGGAAGATGGAAAAATGTTTGGTAATAAAAATAAAACATCCTTGTGCTATGAAAATTTGGTTTATCAACGGCTATAGCAACTTGAAATAACTTATTATGCAAGCTTCTGACTGACCTCTTCAAGAATCTTTCCACTCAGGAGTTCAGGCACCATATGTTCCAAAAAAACTTTTTTAGCTTCCCAACCATGTACTCCCACAGTTCTTTATCAAATTTAACAGGTACTACCAAAATCCCTTTGAGAGTATAGATGATAAGATTGCAATGTGTCAAACCAGCTATTGCAAGCTGTCCCTGAATTTGATAGTTCGAAGATGTCTCTTTTCTGAGATAATATTTTCCATCCAATTCTTCAAGGTAAGAGGCTGCAGCAATATGAGGTGGAAGATTTCTCTTGCTAAAAATGCTCTTAACCTCCAAAAGTATTTTGACACAACAATTACAAACTTGGATTCTGTCTGGAGAAGCCCCCAGATATGGATGCTGTTTGTCCACAAAAAGGCCACTGTGAAAAACCTCCATACCCTTATGTTTTGATTTACATTTCTTGACATACTCTTTTACAGCTACATCTTCCTTATCATGGCCCCGAGAAAGCTGCTGAGGAGCATTGTCACTGCTGAGAGGACAGTAATTCATTAGCAGCTTCACTGTATTTTTTGAATTTGTGGTCTCTTTTAAGTGGCATATTTTGTAAAAATTGGAAGCTGTTATTCGTCCTGCCCTCTGTGAAAACCAAAATTCTGTATTGCTTTGGCTTAATGTTTTCTGAAATATTACCTCAGTTGCAAAATCATGTTGATGTAGAAAGTTTACAAAGTCACTACATTGCTCATCAGTAGGATCTGGTAAGCTTTCAAGATTATTTTTGGCAATAATCAAGTTAGCTAATTCTTTCAGGGAATAAACTTCAGCATAATCTACAATTTCGTCATGATCAATATCTTCAGATGAGATCTGTTCCAAGAGTTCTTTCTCATTCACATTCTGAACTGGAGGTTTTGGTATAAATTGTAAAGCTACACATGAAGGGTTAGTTTCCAGCAAAGCTTCATAAAACTTGTCTTTGAAAGATTGGGTGGAACTATAAGAGCACAAAGGGTTGAAGTCAAATGGTTTTTTGTAATCCTTAGCTTCTTTACCATACTCTGATTTTTGAATGGTAAGATCTTCCATAGTCACAGCATTTTCTGTAACTCTTTTTCGTTTTACCCAAACACAAGGAACTGAGGTGCAAGTTTCCAGTTCATTTCTCCTTATGGTGGCTTCCAAATCAAACAAAGCAGCAGCAGCATGTCTGTATGCACCATCAGCTCTGAAGAAACAAAAACAAAGTGTAAAGAAACCGATAATGGTATATCGGAAAGTCGGCTCCTTCACACAAAACCCTCTATAATATTAAAAGGCGAGGAAAGCAACAGTTCTTTAATTTTATAAAACAGGCAAAGTCACTTACCCGCCTTTGCAAGCACAATAAGCCGAGTAAATCCTTCCGCTATTTTCAAGAATCATAAATCCCCAGTAAAAGTCCTTTCCATCTTCTGTTTTAGACCTTTCTGTTGGTTTGACTTTGAATTGGAAATAGCAGTATCCAGTCTGGTTATCGATTAGGTCGTGGTACTTCAGATCCTCTATGTGTCCGTCTATATATAAGTGAAAGCCCTGAAGACTTTTATACGACCGTAAACAATCCTCGTCATAGCCATCCTTTCCCACCAGATAATGATAAATATCAGGAAACCTGAAGTCTGGAATGTTAGTGAAGTCATGGGTCCAAAATTTGAGTGAAAGTGGATGGGGAAGTAATTTCCCTCCTGCCAATGTGATCTTGCAATTAATCAACTCGTCACGCTGCCCCGTCTCATTGTCAAGTTTTGGAACCTTCATTTCGGCCGCATTCTTGCAAAGCTCTAGCAGTTCAACCCTTTTTCTGTTTTTCCCGTCTACAGAAATTTGAATATCCCTTTCCTTCAGGAACTTTTGCAGCTCTGGAACTTTCATATTTGCAAACTCATTTTCCTCCGCCATGTTGAAAAAAACTGTCTATTCCCCTCAGCCTCGACTTGATACTATAAAATAGTTACCAGACTTATTCACACAAACAATTCGAAACTAGGCTATTCTTTTGCTATTTTGAAGATGTAACTAAATCTCTTGATTTTGAAAACAAAGAGATTATTGTCATTGGTCACATGAACTGTAATTATTTGGCTGAACGTAGAAATTCTGAACTGATCCATTTAACTGAAATCAGTGAAGTTTACCAACTCACACAAATTATAGACAAACCAACTAGAATAACGGTAACTTCAAAATCGTTAATCGATTTAATTTTTACAAACCAAGAATCATGGAGTGACTGACTGCGGAATCAGCGACCACTGCCCATTATATGTTGTTCGGAAAATTGCAGTTCCTACCAACAATAGACATAAATATATTACCACAAGGTCTTTCAAGAATTTAAACTCGAATTTCTTTATTCAAGAACTGCAATCATTACCCTGGGGAGATATTGAGTTTTTGGATTCGCCAGATAAAATGTGGGATGTTTGGAAACAACTTTTCATTAGTGTTGCTAACAAACATGCTCCACTAAAAACAAAACGAGTGCGACATAAAGTGTCACCTTGGCTCACACCTGATTTGAAAGGAATGATTATAAAACGTAATTATGTGAAAAAGAAGGCAGTGCATTCGGGGGACTTAAATGATTGGAGTGAGTATAGACGTGTTAGAAATAAAACAAACAATAAATTATGGGACACTAAAGCTGCTTATTATAATAAAGAAATCGAAAATAATTCCGGTAACATTCGAGAGATATGGAAAACTATTAATGATCTAATGTCGCGTAAAATTAAAAGTAACACAATCAACGAATTGAAAGTGGAGTGGAAAAGGCCCAAAGTTTTCCCCGTACATAAGAAGGATGACAAGTCTGATACGAATAATTAGAGACCGATCTCTGTTTTACCTGCTGTTGGAAAAGTTTTTGAAAGAATAGTATATGACCAACTGTATTCTTATCTTTCAAGAAACAAAATCTTAACTAAACATCAGTCTGTGGTTTTCGTTCTCTGCATTCCACAGTAACAGCACTGTTGGATGCAACGAATTAATGGTACAATGTATTTCAACATTGACCAGGGTAACACAAACGTGGTGGTTTTTCTGGCTCTGGCCAAAGCCTTCGATACTGTATCGCATGAGATTCTCTTGAGTAAACTTGAACTCTACGGGATTAGTGGACCGACTCTGGATTGGTTTAAATCCTATCTTTCTAACAGAGACCAAGTTTGTTGGGTCCAGGGATACACATCTGAGCCTCGAATAATCAGTTGTGGTGTTCCACAAGGATCCATCCTTGGACCACTGTTATTCCTTGTTTACATCAATGATCTTCCTGCGTGTTTAAAATATACGACAGCTCATATGTTTACAGATGACACTAGCATCACAAATTCTCATAAATCTACAGCGCACCTTCACCGGGAAATTAATCATGATCTGAATAATTTACGAAATTGGCTATTAGCTAATCAGCTTAGCTTAAATGTTCTTAAAACGGAGTACATGTACTTTGCCTCTGATTATAACCTATCTAATCTTGGAATCTTCTCGATAGATCCCTTGAAAATTGGTGAGCAACCTTTAACCAGGGTTCAGTCCACTAAGTCCCTTGGGCTTGTATTTTATCAACGTCTAGTCTGGGAGAAGCATGTTGACAACCTTTGCAAACGTGTCTCTTCGGGACTAACGATATACAAGGCGATTATTACACCCCTCTTTGATTACTGTGACGTAGTATGGGGTAATTTGAACAAAACTCTAACGGCGAGACTCCAAAAACTCCAAAATCGAGCGGCCAGAATTATAACCCGAAAGGGTTACAATGTAAGGTCCGCTGATATTAGAAAGGTGGGACGACCTGGAAACTATCAGGAAAAAACATCTAGCAATTGTTATGTACAAAGTTGTAAACAACAAAGCTCCAGGTTATCTCATCAATCTTTTTGAAAAAAGCAACAGTGGTTATGCGCTGCGTGAGAGTGAAAGTAGACTTATCCTTCCCCAAGTATAACACTGAATTTGCTAACAGCAGTAGTTTTTCTTTTATTGGGGCAAAGATATGGAACAGCATCCCATATCATATCAGAACTGCTCCCACTCTCTCTGCTTTTAAAAAACAAATATTAGCCTCACTGTCATTTAAGTTCTGTATATATGTAGTATATCAGCGTATAGTGTATTTTAACCAGTGAATAATTTGTATTACCTTTCACATGGCTTTTCTGTAAAGCAGTAGTTTTTCTTTTACTGATGTAAATTCCGTGGGTAAATAAAGTTCATTCATTCATCCTCCGAGCTGTTGTTTCGCGAGTATCAGCTCCTCTGGGTCAGATTTTGAGTCATAGGCTGCTTCGAGCTCTGAGATATTGGAGTGCCATTTGTGTGTGGTGAACGTGGCGTCTTCGAACATTTCGATGGTGGAGCTTTCTTCTCTTTGCTTTCTTCGACAGTTGCTCCCCCTTCCATTAAGGACTAAGTCACAATATCGGTTTTGCCATGTCTGAAGATGCTGCTGTATCACTCCTCCAAGCATAAACGGGGAGCATTGGAGACCAAACAATACCCTCGTAAACCAGTAGGCTACAGTCTCATGGCTGTTGGGGGGCCTCCAGTGAAAGTGTAAGGCATCTCTTTCCTCCTCCTTTATTCGGATCTGCAAAAATGCTTTCTGGGGGTCGCCAGTTAGGATCACTGGATACAACCTTGATCGTACCAGGATGTTCCACAACATGTTCTGTAGCAGAGGTCCCGGGTGGAGACAATCATTTAGAGAGGGTTGACCATTTAGTAGTTTCTGCATCCTTTCTAGTAACTTCCTTATGTGGAATATAGAACTCCCTTCCACTTGGCTTTTCTGGTGTGGTCTCGACTACCCCTAGGTTAAGTTGCTCTTGGATGATGTTATCATAGTCTTGGTATTGCTCATTGCGCTGCAGTCTGCGGACGAGCTGTTCAAGTCATCTTTTGCTTCCGTTTTCGTTTGTGGGCAATGGGGGTGAGTTTCTTTCCATGGCAACTTGGTTTGATACCACCCTGCTGGATTCCAGTCTAGTTGCTCTTTGAATTCTTCAAATACCATTAACTGATCATCCTCAGGACTGTCAGCGAGGCCGAGGACATCTAGGGCACTCAACTGCTCGTAGTCTGTTGTAGATGATTGTCTCAATAGCATTGGGTTTGTGACATCTTCTCTCCCAGGTGACATGGTCGTCCACCCTAGAAGTGTTCGTTTAGCTACAGGTTGTCCTGGTTTTCCCACTTTTTGGATGGTGGTCGTCTTTATGCTGCAATATTCGCTGGCTCCGAGAACCACGTGAATTGGAATTTGCGATCTTTCATCAGGATCATCAATTCGGACACCTTTAAGATGGCTGTATTTCCCGAGTAGTGCGGCATAATTAGGAGTCTCGACCATCATCAGTTGAGGTTTGTTTGTGCACTTTAGTTAGTTCTACGCCCTTTTCGAATTTGCTGTCAACTGCACTGAGGGTGGCTCAATAAATTCCTACTTGAGTTGTAGAAGAGCCAAGAATCATGTCGATTCTCTTAGTTTTCGATTCCTTGGGCCTTTTGTTTAGTGCGTTAATTAGTTTCGCCAAAGCGTAAGAACTTCCCGTGCCTGTGTCGAGTAATACACGTGTCTTAATTCCATCAATTTAGACGAGCACAATTGGGTAAATTACTCCTTCATTAGAATGTGGATGGGCGGTCATGACCCCTTCAGGCTTTAATCTTAATCCCTTTGACATTTTGCAGATCAACGTGTGATGTCTCTTATCACAGTGGTGACAGGTGGTGTTGCTTTTGCAGTCTGAAGACCTATGATAAGGACCTGTGCAATTGAAACATAATTTCTTAGCCGCAAAGATGCCTTTACGTTTTTCTATTGACGTCACTGCATGGCATTCTGATGGCATATGGTCGTCCGCGTGACAATATACGCATGTGTGATGCTTCAGTTGTTGACTCCATCTTTGCTGTGTTTGGAAAACTTGGGTTGGCTTGTCTTGACCCTTTGATGGTTGGTCCGCCATTTTGACACTCTATCTGGTTTCAACGTATCCACAACTTGAGTGCTCTGGTTAGTTTGGCGAGGCCCCAAGCTTCCCACTCCAGATCACTTCTCACGAGGTCCCCCCTGATCGCTGGTAACTTTTGAAGTGTCATTGATGCCATTCCATCAACTGTATGGAGTTGTTTAGGCTTTCCAGTGATTGTAAACAATATGAGAGCTTTCCGTAAAATTCATGAATCCTTCTGGGATTTGGTGTGGGTATGTGAGGTAGGTCGAGTAGTTTCTTCACGTACGCGTTGATGATCTCACTCTCCTTCCCAAATCTGTCTTTAAGGATGGCTACAGCTCGGGTATAATATTCTGAGGTGTAAGGCAGGCCATCTATGGTTTTTCTGACTCTCTGTTCCAGTAGTTATTTTAAATAGCTGAATTTCCTCATCGGTGGTATGCTGCTTTTGTCAATAGTTTCGGTGTACTCGCCCCAAAATCTTGGCAAATCAGAATAACTTCCATTGAATTAATTTATGACTAATTTGGATAGCTTAGCTTACGCAGTCTGCGTAGTGGCGGCTTCACTGGTCTTATTCTTGTTTCAAAACTCTTCCTGTAGCTGTAGTTTAGTTTCATGTAGCTTGATCTCAAATTACATTCTTTCTTCTCGCTCGTAGCTTTCTTGTTTCGCCTTCTTGTTTTGCCTTCTTGTTGAGCAACCATTCCTCAAGAATTTCGATTTTTTTCATCTGATAGTTCTATTCTGGCTTCTATAGTCGCGTTCCACGTGGTAATCTCCTCTGTGGTTCGTTCTGCTGAGATCTTCTGGGCTTCGACAGCTCTCTGTGCAATTTCCACATCTGCTTGCGTTTGTTTTAAGGCATCAACATGTCTGGATCACTATTGTGTTCCTTTTTTCTGTTTTCATGAAAACGGCTTCAGTTTTCGCTTGTGTCATTTCAAGTTGCGTTAACTTCGTTTTCAGGACAGATTCGATATATTTGAGGTCTTCGCCTTTAGCTGGCATCTTGTTGCTTCTAAATCGAAAATTGAGGGCTAAAGTATACTCACATAAGCTCCATAGTCACAGTCGCCAGGTATCCTGAACACTCGGCTGCTGAGGAAAGTATCCAGGACAAATCACAAGTGGAGTTTTAACAATTTATTTCGGACTAGTAGTTCACATCAGCTTTCTAGTCTCTTCTGACTTTTTTTCTTATAGATCGAGTTTTTATCATAGACCTTGTCAATTATTCTTCCTGCGGCAATTACTTTGATCTGCTATCTTGAAACTTAACTCACCTTTTGATCACTATCGCTTAGCTTTTAACAAACAAACAAAATGCCAGTGTCCAGTTCCGGTCATAGCCATACCAGTCTCAAAACTTACCTCGTTATTTATAAACTTATCAATCGACTCTTGCTTAACTGCAGACTGCATTAAGGGATCTTGCTAACTCTTCATCCATGGTTATCTAAAACTAATCACACAAATAACAAGAGGCTACTATTAGCCTAAACTCGGGCGTGCAAAAATACAGAATTAAGCGCTAAAAAAAAAAGAAAAGACATGAAAAGTGAGAAGTCTGTCCTTCTTACATCGGACGCGTTGCGCTTGTGTTCGAGTCTATTTGTTTGCAGTGTATATTCATAGACCCCTATCAACATAGAACTCTTTAAAATTGCAGAAATTGCTTTACAACTCAAGCATTGATAACAATAATAATAACACGCCGCAGTTTACAAGTAATAAAAGGGAAAAAAAAAAGAAGAAAAGCAAGAATAAAACTCGAGAGTTGCCACTAGCAGGAGTCGAACCCGGGTCATCTGCATCAGAGGCGGTTAGAGTGGAAAAAAAGCTGAAGAATTATGCACGGACAGCATGGAATACAAAATGATGTGCAAGGTTAAGTTCTTAGACTTTGAGGCTGATCTGTCCATAATGTACACTGATCATGAAATACGGCACTGCATTATTAATTTGGTAAATTGACGCTAAGTACACCATTTTGCACGTAAAGGGGAACTATGTTCTGACCCTTCTAGAAGGCTATCCGTTCTAGGGACATGTTAACAGGCATCTTAACAGGCCCTAATTGATGACTCACCCAACACGACTTTCCATGCACGCACGTCTGCATGTAACATGGTGCATCTTTTATATGCAAAGAAAACCAAATATAGAAGGTTCTGCATTGGATTCTCTCAATGCGGACACCCTTGTAAACGTAAGGCGGACACCTTCAACTGGCCCTGTCCAAATTGCCCCATACCGTATTCTCCGAAACGAAACTTCCTTGAAGGCGGACACCTCTCGAAGGCGGAGAATGAGAGCTGGTCCTGAAGGTGTCCACTTTGGAGGGAGTTCACTGTATTGGGATTGTTGATAGTCAAAAAATAGCGGGAACTTGGGCTCTATATAAATTTCTTTGCACAACAGATAAACAAATTCTTCAAAGGGTACAGGCTTCTCTGCTCACAAATTTTGGGAGACTTGCTCCTTGTTCTCTCTTACGCAATCCATGTTTGGCTTGTCACGCAACGTCGGACAAGGGTTGCATGACGGCAGCGTAGGAAACCGTGATCCCTGAGACATGTACTACTTCTCTTTAGAGTGCTTGCTTCTCCACGCAACATGGTGACCTTTAACCCTTCAGTTACTTCGTGCCAACAGGTACGCCAGTTCTCTAAAAAGCATGTGCTTCTTTCCACGTACTAAATAAATTTTATGGGGAACTTGATCCCTTCATATTGGCTTCGAGCCAACAGGTACAACAGTTCTTTCAAGTGTATGTGTTTCTTGTCCTCGTGCTCACGATCCCTTTGTCGTAAAAAGTACATCAGTTGTCTAAAGTGTACTCGCTTCTCTTTCACGTAATATGAGGTCTTAAAATTAGTTCTTGTCACAAGAGACGCCATTTCTCTGAAGTGTACTTGCTTGACGTCTTGCTTACCTTTGACGTAATTTGGGGAGGTTGAGGCTCTGAAATATCGTTTATGCGAAGAGACAGGCCAGTTCTCTCAAGTGCAAGCGGTTCTCTCTCACGTAATGTGGAAAAGTTGTTTCGTATCCCTTCAGTTCCGGGTTTTAGCAAACATAAGTGGCTAAGCCTGTACAGATAACTTCAGATGCCCTTCCTTCTTCTGGAAAAGTGGTTTGGTCAGCTCGTCGTCAACGTATCGTGATTTTCCGTGTATAATGAACTATGCTATTTTCTCAGTTTTATTTTGTGCTTTTGTCAGTCACAATGTACAAGCAGAGGTTAGTCTACTTGTTGATACTAAGAGATATAGTTACAGACTTAAAAGTCAGATCAAGTAAGCTGTTCACGGGTAAAGTTTGCGATTCTGTTCAGTGATCTTAGAACGTTGATCGCTGACTATTCAATCACTTTTCTGTATGATCAGTTCATTATGACTAAAAAGATGTATGTGCAATGCCTAGCTTCAGATTTAAATAAAAAACTAAAACTCTGTGCACAGGAAA
This sequence comes from Pachyseris speciosa, assembly GCA_016490735.1. NCBI lineage: Eukaryota > Metazoa > Cnidaria > Anthozoa > Scleractinia > Pachyseridae > Pachyseris > Pachyseris speciosa. The sequence continues at coordinate 602,494 of JAEMWC010000072.1, forward strand.
ACTGAGGCTTCGCAAAGGAATTTTTGTTTTAGAAAGCAGAATTTTTTTACCTTCCGGGAGCGGGGGGATCACTTAAGGGTAGTTTGGGTGGGGATGTGCTGCCGTGGGTGAAAAAAATTGCCGCGGCTTCGCAGCGCAAATTCCCTCCATTAAACGAAAACTGAAATACCCTCTGGCACCCAGGGTATGTTCAAGACACAAAAAAGTGAAATTGTTAAAAATAGAGCTGTAACCAGGAAATTAAGACATATTGAAGTAAAAAGCATTCTCTGGTTAAAAATTAAAAACATAAGCTTTCGGCTGTCAGTCTATAGCCTTTAACGAACGGAAAATGTAACATGCGGACTGAAATATATACGAAGAGGGTGCGAAAATTGAGAATAAAAATACAAAAAGAAGTGTGAACAAAGCTAGAAGATAAACATGTAAATGAGGTCTAATTACAATAAAATGGAGTATTGCCTAAGGTAATGGTTTTGAGTTATTACCATCGTCGACAATTTTTGTGGGGTTCAAGGATTCTAGCGTTTTTGGAACGCGGTAATTGCCTTTGTCAATGAGACAAGGATTATGGAAATCAATGGAGTGATTGTTTCTCCTTTGTAGTTCCAAGAACAGTCTTTACATGGAATTTTGTAAACAACATTACTTTGGAGATCCAAGGGTTGTCTGAACTTTGGAGACAGGAATTCTTGTTGAAGGGTTTTGAATGGTTTGTTGACAACCCGGATATCGTTGTTACAGAGTAATCTCATAAGGGGCTCGGTTAGGCCGCTGATGTAAGGGAGGCATGCAAAGCCCTGGCACGTATTCGATGGATCGGCCTATTTGAAGAACATAGAAACCAATTCTTCTGGTGGAGGAACTGTACATGGGGGTGGTTTCTTATTGAGAATGAAATAGAAATAGAAATAACAGCCGATGGGTAGCCATTACCTTTCGCACCCTCTTCGTATATATTTACTATTTAACACCCAGTGCTATTGTTCTCTCTCTGCACTAAATCACTGATTGCAGTCTGTAAAGTGTGTCAGGAAAACGGGGGCGGTCTTTTTAAAATTGCATTGCAGTGTTGAAGTTCTCTTGGTCCAGAAACATTATTAGAGAACGAATTTCATTTGTGGAAAGAGATTCTAGGTGTAACAAATAACAAATGTTATCTGGTTTGATCTCGTTTTCGTTCGGTGCTAAAACAATGGGAGGATGTGGTTTGGACAAAAGATTTAATATGTCATACTTGACTATATTACCTAAGGCTCTGTTATAGCTTGAAACTTCGTATTCTTTGACAAGCAGATTGTCGGTGAAGATCCTTTTTTCCTTCGCTTTTTCTGGTTGTAGAAAAGTAAACTAGTGGAGGACTAGTGATCGTAAATGAAGGAGAATTAGAGTTTGAGTTGTAAGGTTGTCTAGAAAATGGTAAAAAAAAATTTTGGAGTTTTTTGATAGGATATGAGATAATAATGTTACCTTTTTCAACGTGTATTTACATACCCACAGAGAAACCCCTGGCTTGTGGTTGGAGAAGTATCCGGTGGGCTGTAAAAGAGAGACAATTGTTGTTATTTATAGTGCTAAATCTGTTTGCGTACAAAATCAAAGTGAAGAATGTAAACATAAATGCCATCCAAATATTTTGTAAGATAATGGTCACTCCTGAAATCAAATCATATTTATTCTTTGAAAAAAAAAATTGCTTACCTGGTTTCTTGAATAGGAGGGCTAGGGGTTGGGTTTAGTGGTGTCTGAAGTATTGTCAGGGTAAGCATGGCTGTCACTGCGGCGAGAAACATGATCATCTCAGGGTTTTTGTTAAGATTTGTAGTAACAGGGACCTTTTGCCAAGTAAGAGGGACCAAAATGGCGGCTCTGCCGCCATTTCTTGCCATGAAGTGGCAAGTGGGGGTAGGTGTGGGAGGGGGTCGCCCCTCGCACTGGGGGGGGGGGGGTCCAGGGGGCCTTCCGCGGGAAAATTTGAAAATTTTAGGCCCAAATGGGTATCTTTGAGGCTGCTTTTGCACACTTGCTGTTGTTATATTGGCTTATATAATAAGGCATTTGTTACTATGAAACATGCAACTTTTAGTTATTTATTTTCAAAGTTGTAAAGTTTACATGGTATAAATCTATAATACTCCTATAAGACATACTATTCAGCTTCAATAATCCATACTGTATCTTTCTGCAATCAGCATGCTCTTCACGTGTGAAAAACTGGTGTTTTCTTGTCTTAAATTCACAACTAAAAAAAATGTTCCTCGATAATTTATTTCTTCTCTAAAAATAAATCATTTTTTGGCTCAGAAAAGCATTCATTTATGGCGTGATTTAACCTTAGACAACAACTCAGAGCAATGAATTATCTATACTTGATACTTTATAGCTAATCAGAGAACTAGTCTGATTCATAGTCAGAATCTTCCATGTTGTGGCTTTTCTCATCCCATTCAAGCTGGAGAGCAGCAACATACGCGTCTATGTTTGGCTCACTATTGATGGTTTGTGAATCATCAATTTCCATGGAGGATGGCAAATCCAGATTATGTGGAGTGGCTTCATCGAGTGTTGGTGGATGGTCTGGGACTGCTGCTGCACTTGCCAAGGAAGATGAGGCCACAGTAGCTGAGATGGGAGGAAGTTTTTTAAGCTTTCTTCTATCCTTTTCTTTCAGCCACTCAGCAACCACATCACGGCTTAAGGATGGTAACTCCTTTGACTGTTGTTTGGGCCCATTGATAGAAATGTGCAACAAGGGGTTTAGCAAATCATTTTTGATTCTTGACCGCAACCTGTTCTGCCATTTTCCTCTCAGGCCAAGCATTATTGACTGGGCAACTTAGACAGACTTCAGCCATGAATGACAGCATGGGATAGTGAGATCTATAGGGTGGCTGCATTAACTTGGATAGGCACCAATCAGTAGCTGTAATTGAACCTTCCCCCTGACGAATAGCTTGTGGCAGATCATTTTCCTTCCACTGCAGGTCATATTTTGCCTTTTGCCATTCCACAAGGAGCTGATGGTGGTCTTCTGCATGCTGAGGTGCTGGGAAATAATGCTCCGCCAACTTCTTAATCATGTTGGAGCCATATTCACTTTAAGAGAAAAAAATCGTTAAAACAATAAATGAAAAAGCATAAACCAAATAGTGGTCTAATTTGTTTAATACTAAAACCATGATATCAAAGTACCAAAAGTAGACAATGCCTGAAGCCATCGTCGGTTTTTACAGGAACAGAAAGTTAATCAAATATCTTGAAGGAATCAAGTACGGGAGAGGACTCCTGGAACCGTGCATCAATGTTTTCAGTCAGGGCATCAACATACTTCTTCATCTTCAGCTTCAAAAAGCTTTTGAGTTGAGTTTCTTGGCAGTGACTGGTCTGGCTGGTCTCTTGCTCTTAAGTCCTTTAAAACAAGTTGGAGTCGTCCTTCAGGTTGCAAGTCCTGTAATGAAGAATGACAGAAACTAATAAACTTTTTTAGAAGTAGCTATACTGTTTGCATATGTGAATACAATGTGATGTACAATACAAAATGTTGTTTGCCTAGACCATTTACTCTTAAAGAAAATAAATACCTTGAGTTCCATGTTCTGACTTTTTGCTGATCCAGCAATTTGTTGTGAATGAAGCATCGATATAGTAACTACTGCCCGTTGTGTGGAAGACAGAACAGAAATGGTTGTGCTTGTTGATGTCTTCGGAGGTTGTTGACTTTTGGTATCACGTGTCGTTGGGAGTAGTTCTGAAAGGAAAAGCTGCGTATTAAGTGGTGTCTTCTGTAGTGTAGCTGGTTTGGATCGTGGATATTACAAAGTTTATGGCGTTTTTCATCTTGCTTTTCATTGGCGAGTTCGTCTTTACCGATCACTGGAGGACAGACTTTTGCAACTTTCAACTATGCCTTTTATAGCACAGCGTGTCTTGAATGGAATTGTAAGGAGAATTTCATCAAGAGTGGATTTATACAAGAGCGCTGGATAAAGGTTTGTGGGACTCTTTCTGCCATTTGTTGCTCCATGCAGTTAAATTTTTTTTGTTTCTTTGTCATGTTATTAATAATCAGGAACAGGTTTTGGGATATTCACACAAAGCACCAACTTTCCCCGCAGCACACAAGGTTTATTTTATAATTTGTGTATCCAATTTGTGCTGCAAAAAAATCCGCGACATTTGCATTCATTTCGAAAATGGCCACATGAAAGTTGTATTGCAGTTCATAGTTTTTTTACTTGGATAAGTTATTCTTTGGAAAGCAAGGTGATAATTGGCCATTGAATATTGAATATCGATTGAACATTAGACCTTTCGGTGTTACCTTCGCGCTAGCCACGAGAGGTGGATGTCTGGCATTGAGGGAGAAACGTGACTAAGTAGGCGAAGGTTTCTTTCGTTTCGTTTTTGTATAGTCGTGAGAGACCTCTGTTAGCAGGCAAGCGTTTAGGTTGTGAACAGGAAATGTTTGAAATAGCATTGTTTCTTTTGTTGAATAAATCTCTTGAACATATGTGTTTACTGAATAAAAGCTTCTGTTATTTTCGTTTGAAGTCCTTTCACTCGTTGGCATTTTTTGTTTCTTGTGCCTTTGTTTAAAAAGATTTTCTTTTTATTTTATTATTTTAATGAAGTTCGAATAGTTTTACAAAATAAGTACCTTGGAAAGCAAAGTGACCAGTTGATTGACAGTGGAAAGGTTCAATGCCGTTAAATTGTGTTGTATGACAACTAAGCTATAGGTATACGGTCAATCAACGACCCAATTCACCAGAAATTGTAAGCAGGCAGTTTTAAGTGCCTTAGTTTGTTTAATAAGTGAGAATAAGTGAATTTATTCGCATATCCTATATGAAATTTTTAATTGGCCGAAAATGTTAGAGGAAAACAACTGCGTTTTAGAAAGTGTAAGAACATTTTTGGGAACATTTTTTGAATATTTTTGGGAATAATTTTATGTGTGAAAATTTTATTTGACGGTTTTGCATGGCAAAAACAGTAATCTTGACTTTTTCGAAACGTTCAGAGGGCAATTATTTCGCAATCACGAATCTTTTGGGGCACGTTAATGATGTAATTACAACAAACGTGCACTCTTAAATGAAATGAGAAAGAGAAAGGGAACAACATCCCTTCAGCTAACAGATATGTATGGAAACTTGTTGTTGAATGCCCTTGAAAATTTTTCGTCACATGATTTTTCGCATCATGAGATATTAAGGCTTTCTTTTCTGGGAAGTAAATTTTCCGTTGTTTCTTTATATTGTATTTGTTACATAGTAGCTAAATTTTTGTATGCTATCTCTTAACGCAAACCAAAATTAAATTACTTTTTTGCAGGCTTTAAAGGTCAAACAGCTTTGTGAAAAGAGAGTTTTATTATAGACCTTTCTTAAAATAGTTTTATTGGTTATTTACCAAGTTCATTTCTGGACGATCATTGTCCAAATTTTACATTGAAATGTGGCTTAAGATCAAATGTAAACTAATGTATTTGTATACCTTGCAAGTTTTAAAGTGAGAGCGTTTTTGTGAAAACAGAGATTTATTATAGATCTTTCAAAAAATAGTGTTATAGGTTCTTTACCAAGTTCATTTCTTGATGATTGTTGTAACAAATTTTACATTACATTGTAGTTTAAGATTAAATTAAAACTAATGCATTTGTAGGCAAGTGACTTTTCGGTATTCAGTAAGAAATAACTGGACTGTGCTTCATGTCTGCATGTTTGTTATTTCCCATAGTAATATTTGAATACACTATGTATGCTATAGAGGGTTTTCACATGACGTCACAGCCGCCATGTTGGAGGTACAAAACAAAAGAATGGTTTTCCTTCGGGAAATAAATTTTATTGTTGTGTAAATAATTTTTATTGTTTTGTACCTCCAACATGGCTGCCGTGAAAACCCTCTATACTTAAATCAGGTTATATGCCCCTTTGTTTTTTAACTGCTTCATAGTGTTTATTATTTCCGTTAAGTAGTAAAAACGTCTTTATATTGTAAACGAGAATGTTGAAAAATTTCATTTTATTGTTCTCTCTCATATAGTTAATGCTATTACTTATTGCACTATTCCAAGTTAAATGTTTTTTCTGTTGATTTTCGGCGAACGTAATAAATATTGAAAACCAATGAAGTTGCAGCATCTGGCAGGAAAAACCTGGAAACTCAAAGACACAAAGAGATGATTTTTTCTGGAAAAAATGTACAAAGAACATGTAACAGGAGTTACATATGTGACTATATTTTTTCTTCTTAAACAGGGTAAGAAGAATTGCTATTACGAACTTTTTTGTGAGCGCAATTTTGGTAAGACATGGGTGTTGTTGTTAGTATAGTATATTTGTGTATAATGATTCCTTTTCACAACTATTCTGTGATAAAAAAACAAAAAGTAAGGTCATTGTCTTTAAAAGTGATGCACATATAAATCTGTGTTTTGCTACTGGGGTGTTCAGCTTAGGATATTTTTGATCAAATTGTTTGCATTGAAAAATTTTTGTGCATTTGGGATTTTTCTGGTTTGGTCAATGAAGGCAATCAATAACTTTGTTCACCTTCAGTCACAGTTTTACATAGCAGGCTTCCAGAAGAATCAGTGTTTTTGCAATTCGCATTTTTTGCAAATTGGAGGTTTTGTCATGGGTATTCTGAAAAGTAAGATAAAAAAAGGCCTAGCACCTAAAACGTCATCTTATTTTTTTGTACTACGATAATTAAGACGCTCTAAAGAATTGTCAGTCACAGAATAATTTGTAGAAACGTCATATGTTATCTTTGGCCATTGTTGAGGAAAGGCCTTCACGTGGATTAAACATAGTAATAACCTGTCGTTAGCATGAGATTCAAGGCTGGATATTCCTCAATAAGGTTCCGCGGATCACAGAGAACTTGAGCAAACGTCTTCATATTTCTCCTGTTGACATGGGGTTGCGTCACCAAATCATTACAGTATTGACGGTATAATATTTGGTAAAAGTGGTATGTTCGCCAAAAAAACGAGTAATTATGTTTTTAAGACTAGTGTAAAGGAGAAGACATTGGACACTGGTTTCGGGCGTATTGAGAGTTGTATCGGCGTTACATATTTATGTGAAAGGAACAAGGGTTCGTTCGTTTCAGCTTTGGTTTTTGATTTTTTGTAAGAAGAAACAAACACGAAATCATAGGAACAAAACCAACTTTAGTAATTGGGTTATAAGATAAACTAACTAAATGATTTAACCATCCGTTTCCTGTCATGGTGTTACTTCCTGTGACATTTGAACTTTCAATGTGCTTGAATCTTAAGGAGCTACAACGCCAACGTGAGGTAAACAAAAGCAAAAGTTTTTTATTTTAGTATAAATTTCGCATAGAAGATACTTCCTAAATAGCATGTTTTAAGTGACTATAATTATGCAGGGGTCAACGTACAAGTAAAATAGCGATGAGGAACGTTTGACTAAGTGACTGTGATTTGTGAAATGAATTCAGTATATCTTCTGTTAGAACTGAGATATTTTTCGTTGGGTTGTTATAAGAGATGTACAAGTACAGATAATAGCGACTTTAAGATCCACTACGGCGAGGCTCTGGTACAGCAAAAGTGTGAAAGATTACTTCCGGTGACATCACTTGTTGATGTCTAAGCAAACTTTCCTGCCATAGGACGGCTGTCTGGTACGGCAAACACGCCGAGTTGAGGGAGTGTTCACTACGTGAGTAAACTACATTGCATTTTTATCGAATCTTTACTCGTTAAAATGCACAGATGGCATAAAAACGTTCATTTTACAATGTTTTAATAGTTTTTTGGGTTTATTACGTTTTCTTAGCAAATAACTTGTTCTAAGTGAAGCCGAAAGATGGACAAGTCGGACAAGCACACATCGCAAGCATCGTAAGTTCGAAGTTGTTTTTATTTTTGCTCACTTCTAGTCTCTAAAACACTGAAGTTTACCGAAATTTCATGCAGCTTAATGTAAAACGAGTAACATCTGGAATATCAATGGTTTGGAAGTAACTGATCATGAAGAATAATGTTTTCGATTTCATTTTCCTTATTTTCTGTCGATTAGCTGAATGAAATCACTTGACTTGGTTGTTGAGTTTGCCCTTTTTGGGAACTTTGATTTGATGATAAGCAGTATCTTTCTCGTGAAATTTATCCCCTAATAATGACAAAAACTGTGTTAGAGCGCATTAGCATTCATAAAACATCTTTTTGAGGGCTTAAATAAGACAAGCCAATTTTACACTTATGCATCTACGCCTTCTAGTGGAACGTATTGAAATTATGCTTCTATTACAAATCCACTCTTAAGCAAATCTAGGCCGGCCAGTATATACATGCAATGGAAATTCTAGAGTGTCTTGAAGTCGTGAGAGTAGTTTTTCTCCGGATCTGAAAGCAATAATAGTCGTAAAACTAAACCAAGAATTTTACGCATTTTTAATGACAATGTGTCAGGCTGAATTTCGAGCCCAGCAGTTTCCATATGATCTGTTAACTCAGAAGAGACATCCCACTTCTGCACTTCTGCCAAAATCTTTAGTAAAAAAGGAAACCCTCACTTTATAAAAAGTGGTACCAGTGCCCAGTTATATGATGATATCCTTTATTTTTCCAGAAATTCCAGTGTCAAAGGTTGCTGTTTTTGCTTCTCACAGGAATGGTTGTTTTCTACTCTTTTTATCTTTATTAGGAAGTCAATGCAATGGACAAGGGAGCATGATATCCTTCTTTGCCGAGAAGTTCTTGCCCTAGAGGTTTATAAACACAAAAAGGGAACAAACGAAGCAGGGCGTCTGTGGGATGAAATTGCCAAGAATCTTAGAGGGTGCCAAACCGTGAGATTTAAATCTAATTTATCTCAGCGAGCAGTCAGGGAGAGATTTATAACCTGATCCAAGGCAGATTCAAAGAAAATGAAAAACAGAATTAGCTGCATCTGGAATTTCTGTACAGAGAACAAGATGAGCTTGATGTACTTCTTGAGGACATAGCAGAAAGAGAAAGAGAAGCTATTGCAGAAGCTAGTGAAAAGAAGGGTCAGGAGAAGGCTACAGCAGAAGATATCAGAAACCAAGCTTTGAAGAGGAGGGGGCAAACAAAGAAACGAAAATCTGAAGACGGCCAAGAGCCAAAGGAAAGGAAATCCAGGAGAAGAAGTAATGAGGCTCTCCAGTGTATGCAGGAGAAGGCTGAATCAGACAAGGCATTCCGAGAAGAAGAGCTAAAGATAAGGAAAAAACAAGAAGAAACCAAAGCTGCTCAATTCCAAGCAATATTCACCCAGCAGCAATCCTTCATGCAAGCAATGACCCAACAGCAGGCTCAACAGCAGCAACAGAATCAACAGATGCAGATGTTAGTGGCACAGCAAAGTCAGGCAATGATGTCTGTTTTGGAAAAACTCTTGTCAAAAGAGTGACAGATCAGTTTCATTCCATTTGAGTTCTTACAGCAAGAAGTGATAGATTAAAAGGGATGTGAAATCATTCCAAGTATTGTAGAAAAGTTGTGTTTTGGATTTGCATGGAAGGTCATCAGAGTCTGCCTTTATTTTATATTTGTTTTTTAAAAAGGTTAAAACAACCAATGTTCCTCAAAAAAAATTCCACCCATAAGACATAAAACATATGGGCCGCGTCACGCGAAAAGGGCCCGGACGACATAACACGTGATTTCGAGTAATTTGCATTTGAAAACAGTGGAGTGTTCAGTTTATGGCGATAAATGTAGTTCTAATGGACTTCAGGTACCCATAAAAGCGGCCAGGAGGTCCATTTGAAACCTAGTTAATCTTTTTCCATTCATAGATAAAGGATCGAAGCTTTATTTGATTGCGAATTTTGTGGATTAAAGCGAGTTATATCCTGACCTGTGGATTGTTTCGTTTCTTCCACTTTGTTAGCGAGGGTTTGTTGCTTTGCTCTCTGCGTTTTGTTTAGTTTCTGTCAGGTTTATTTATAGTTTTTCTTTATTTTTACACAATGGAGAGTTTTCCTTTGGATTCTTC
>JAEMWC010000072.1:617500-635000 GCA_016490735.1 Pachyseris speciosa
CTATAAACCCCAGATTCCATTTTCTAAAAAAAAAAAATCAACAACTTACCGACAGGGCCATACATATTTGCAATCATTCCATCTGGGGTACCAATAGACTGAAACTTGATTCCATGGACACGTTTGTGTCCATTGTAAAGCAACCTCTGGTTGACAGTGCCGGGCCTACAAATGGGGCGAACTGTCCCATCAACAAAAGCAAAACAGTTATTAAGTGGGGCTCCTTTTCGGTAAACAACTTCGGCAAATCTTTCAAGATTGGCTTCGCTTAGTTGCTGATGATTCCACTGCAGAATGCGATGGCTGTGAGCTTGATAGATATAATCCAAAACTTGATTTGTAATCATACACAATACAGGGACCGTCCTAGCGAACAAGTGGAACATATCGCTGTATCGGCAAGGGTAGCACAACCGCTTCAAAACCATGCATAGTCCTTCAGTTCCTTCACAAATTGTTCCTTGGTGACAAATTATAACATCAGGAATCCGCAAAGCTACGAATAAACAATCAACCCATTTTCTATGGAACTTTTTTTGAAAATGGCATAATTTACGTAAACGATCTTTTATTTGACACAGATACCGCAGATTCCTTTAAGATTATTTCAAGCAAAATAGACAGCAAAACTAACTTTTTAACTTGGGCAGGACTTCGTCACTCCATACCATTATACCTAAAAACCAAGGAAAGCACCCTGTCCGAAATGTCCTTATTGGTAACGATAGATAAAGATTTTGATGTGTTAAAAAAGAAATCTAAGGACTACTACACATTAATAAAAAGCTCAAAAGCTAAGCTTCCAAACAATTCTCAATATCTGAGACAAACTTTTAATTTGTCAGAATAAGGTGTCCTTTGAACCATACATAAAGGCATTTCAATACAAAGTCCTTAATTCACTACTATTTACTAATACAAAGTTGTTTAAAATAGGTTACATTTCAGACGATAAATGTTCGTTTTGTAAATCAGAACCAGAAACCCCTCACGATCTCCTTTTTCATTGTAGCCTTGTGAAACCCTTTTGGAAAGATTTCGAATACTATTTCTACCTACTGACAAGGGAATTCGTCCATCTTACTCTGCAAGATGTCATAATTGGTATTATCTATGCAAATTACCCTCTACTGAACTACTTGTTACTAGTCGCCAAAGTATATATATGGGATTGCAGAAGAAGTCTGACTCCTCCTATTATAAATGCCTTTAAACTTAAGGTAAAAATTAAGTATGAAACCGAAAAATTTATATGTGTTAATACTAATAACATGGACAAATTTAATAAGAAGTGGGATTTGTGCATGGGCTCTGTACCTTAATTTCCCATCTGCTTATACTATGTTTTTAGAACTGTATTGACTGTAACGTAATTGTTGGGTAATATGTAGCTATGTAGGCATTAGACAAATATTGTTATGTAGTGTAAGTAGCTAACTTTAGAATTGTAATTAATGTATGTATATGTATTGTAAATATTAAAAGAAAAAAAAAGAGAAAATAAAAAAAAAACAAAAAAAAAAAAACAAATTATAACATCAGGAATCCGCAAAGCTTGAGAAAGTCTTGGGATATCAGTTTTCCTGAACCGAAATTCGGCCACACATTCATCTTCGGTCAGGTTTTGGAGGTCGAAATGTGGATACAAGTCACGGCAAGTCCAGGTTTTGTGGGCTGTAAAGGTCGTATAGTAAGAGAAATTCGGCGTAATTGAGGACTTCCATGTCATAGTAGAGCACTATAAGCTCTGTCAATTCTTTCCAAGAAACCATTTCTTCTAAATAAACATACCGCAACCAAAAAACGTGGAGCCGAGTCTGATTTGTTTACATCGAGTTTGACTTTGCCGTACTACACAAAACTTAATCAATTTGAGTTTTGGCGGGAGACACCGTAGTCGGCCCAGTCTCTTTCGGTTGCATCCGCCGTACCAGAGCTTCACCATAGTGGATCTTAAAGTCGCTAATAACCTAGGAAGTACTGCAAGATGTTTTATTCATTTTGAGGTATTGTTGTCGTTTTGTTTTGATTTGTGAGAGATTATCGGTGTTATTGAAACGTAGACCCAAAAGCGAACATCTGAAACCTAAGACCCTATGGACTAGAACGAAGAGCTTTTTGACTAAAACGAAGACCCTATGGACTGAAACGAAGACCCCTTTGATTAAAAGGAAGACCCCATGGAGTAAAACGAAGACCTCTTTGACTAAAACGAAGACCCCTTTGACTAAAACGACTGATGCTAGCCGCTGAGGGCAATGTCCGCTCCGTAATTTGTCATGGCGATTTGGGAATGTTGTGGAATTTCCTCTGCAGTATTTAGTTGTGATAGTCAAGTGTATCACTTATCTTTTCTTCAGGTTTCTTTGCGGAAAATATTTTGCATGTTTTAAACTACATTGGAAGTGTTTACAGTGATGATGACGTCAGTTTTATTTAAACGAAAGCTTTTTGCAGGATCAAGGCGAGAGAGCCCTCGTGGCGTAGTGGTACAACCATAATGTTGGAATAAGGTCGTAGAATCGAGCCTCTTCGGACAAGTGTTTGTTTTTCTTGTCTTTTTGCTACTTTTTCTTTTATTATTATTTTTTTTTATCACAGTTATCATAAAAACAACTGTTTTGGCGGTAAAGATGAGTCATTTTTCAACAATAGAGGACAGAATATCGTAACAACGTATGACAGGGATATAAATAAAACAAATAAAACCCGGCATAAAGACAAATGAACCTGTACTCGAGTAATGTACTCGAATGTACCTGTACTCGGGTACATTCTAAATCGAAGGGATTTTTCTCTTATTGATGAGGTAAAAAGTAATAAATAGAGCACGAGGTTCCTCTGACCTTGAATTCGTCAATAAGGAATGTCTCCTTGTTTTTTTGCTCCCTGTACTACGTGTTGTCACTGTTTTGTTTTTTTAAATGCATTGATACAATTCTTCGATATTTTGCAAAATTGGAGTACGCGGTTATATTTTGGTAACTCATTACAGCCGGGATGACATCCAAATCATCCGAGATTGAATTTTGAACTAGTCTGTGTGTAGTTCTCTTATTTTTCTTTGGCAGGAACCTATTTCTAAAAGGTACTTGAAACCCAAGCATGAGAGCGTATTAAAGTCCGAGAGGAAAAAATAGGAGACCGTCTTTTCTCGTCTCACTCTCGGCGTTTCAATTAGTTATTGTAACGTAAAGTTGTGGTTTGCAATCGTGCTGGCTGAGATAAGAACTCGACGGATTTTAAGAGAAAAGATGGACTGCAAGCAGTATAATGCGGAACCAAAAAAAAAAGAACGGCAATGGACGCCTTTTGCCAAACTCGAACTACGCGTCTAAAATACGTTTGCTGAAGTCTTCAAGACAAATCCTGTCAGAAACGTTTTTGATTATCAGGCCTCCCGTGGCCACTCTGATGACCTCTGGGCTCGTCATGACTTCCTTTTCACGAGGCCACATTATTTGTGAGGGGGAGGGGGGAAAGTCCTCTCTTGGCGTGACTTCTTTTGGCCTCTCAATTGCGATCGGTGCGAGAAAGTAAATTTCGAAATGAGGATTCCGTATTAATGAATAGACTCAATATATTCTGCCTTTAACAGATAGCAATAGTGCACTGAAAAAATGTTTCCTGAGGGACCGCTTTTTATGACGTAATGAATGATGTTATTTGGCGCGAATTCAGCACATTTAGAATTGCCCTTCGACCTGTAGACATGTCGAATCAATTCAAATTGTCGGGGGACCATTTCAACTTGTAGTATATTTTTTCCTTAGCTAGAGTGGAATGGAATAAACTGTTTCAAGAGGGAGCAAACGAACCACGTGACGATTAGGGAGTATTCAAAATTTTGTTGTTCCTTCCACTGCATTGCTGTTGCATTCAGAGACGTTATGAATACGTATTGTGATGTTTCTGTTTTCAGTGAATGTAGCAAAATTATAATTGAAGGCAAATTGAAGCGTTTTTTTTTAATTGGCAATAGTTTTTGTCAGCAAAATGTTTTTAACCATTTTTTGAAAAATATACTGTAACACTTGATTGTGAACTGATATTAAATCATCTGTTGTTGTTGCTGTACGATTTATTCGTGAATGGCCCCGATTGTATTGTATTTCAGATGCGAACGGAGGACTGTCTCTAATGGTTTGTCATGGCGTTCTCTTTTGGCCATGGGCAAGGGTTATCTAGTGTGTCGTGTGGTTATAATGCGGCCTTGGTGAAGAGGATTGGTGTGACAAGGCCAAACGTCATCAGTGCGTTTATTGGAGGCCTGACAATCAAAAAGGATTATGACAGGATTTGTGTTAAAGACTCCGCCAAATGTCTTTTCGGTGCATAGTTCGGTTTTGAGGGAGCAGGGGGTCTATTCTCTTTGTGATATTTTATTGTTCAAAATTCAATGTCGGATGATTTGAGAAATATCGCAAGGGTTTTTCGATAAAGTGTATTTCGTGTTCTAGTGTCAGAGGGGAGGGGGGTAGTACCTTATATGAGCTATATAGGTATGTGCAGCCCCAAAAGGTATGGTTTTTTAGTTGTTTTGGTCTGAAATAAGATATCAATTTTGACCATTTTGGTCTGAAATAGGGTGTGATTTATGTGCTCTTGTCTTGAATTCGGTATGTTTTGGAGAAGAAGGTACTTCTTCATCTTTATCCAATGAGACCGTGAATAAAAGGCCTAATTTTTGTCTTAATTGTCTTTACGCCAACTGTGTATGTGAAATAGGTCTGAAATATCACCACATAGTTTAAATGCGGCTTTTGCCTATTAAAGTTTCGGATGTGACTGGGAGTTCCAGTTGTTAGCTATTATATATCTGATTCTGGTAATATATATGTAGTAAGTGCAATACTACGTGTAGCCGTTATTCATGTTGTCTTGTAATAAAATATGCCTGAACAATAGCTATGGACTTTGATAATATGAAGATTAATATCATTATATGAATACCAATTTTTTTTAAATTAAGAATTATAGGTTTCTTGAGGATTATACGTATGTAATTGCTATTAAAGATAAGAAATAAAGCTATATTGATAACTACATTTCGACGTCAATTTTGACTAACAAACTGTTTTAAAATGTTGAAAACAATGTGTACCAGTGAAATTACAGTTGCTATGAATTGATAACAGTTTGTTATACGTGATATTTCAGTTTTGGAGTTTTAATAATGAAGAACAAACAAAATCTTCGTCGAAAACACGACTTGTTTTTAAAAGTTTAACAAGAACGCTATGTAAAAAAAGTCAAGTAAACAGTTTTTGTGCTGAGGGAAGTTTTTAATCTTAAGAACGAGTAAACAATTAGTATGTCCATTAATATAATCGGCACAAAACTTGAGGAACGAATATGTATCCTTATTTGGAAACATATTTTGTCCCAATTATTGCACATATTATAACAATATTTATATGAGTGAGAACTATTCAAACACGTTATGAATTCACTATGTTAAAAGGCGAAAATAATTTCGTTTATCTTTTATCAAATGATTTTTTGAAGATATTTAGTTCAAAACGTGTACAGCATTAGGAAAACACGTGATTGATTTTCGTAGGAAGCATGAAATGTTGCCATAAAAGGTAATCTTTTAGTGTAAGAAATAAATAACCGCCAGTAATTATATCTGGTGATGTTATCAATGTTTGATAGATATTACGAAAGTTTTTGATCTTGAAATCAATTTTCCGTAAATGGTTATGTTTTAGTTATTTTGTTATTCAACATTCCAAAACAGGGAAGCATCTAAGTGGTCACATTCTTCAGGTTCCTTAAATTTGACTGATGGCTCTTTGACATCCAGGTGGCAACTGTTGTTATGTTCTTTTTTTGGTATTTTATGGTGGATTTCTCATCTGAAACAAAAAGAATATATTTTTAAATGGAATCGAAACTGCTGCAATTAATATTCTGAAAACAAAGACAAATAGTTGAAGATAATCATAAGTATATGGGGCGGGGGAATTAGTTCTTCTGTAGTCGTAGTTATTTGAGCAAAATTAGTCGATCATTAGGGCATTACAAAAACGAAAAGAAAATTTGTACTTTAATTTTTTTAACTTATCTGTTTCGATCGTATAAAGTTAATTTTTGTAACTACGAAAACTACAACAGTTGACTTGAATTCAGAGCAATTACAACAGTTTGGTATGCTTTTTAGAATGCTGGAAAGTCGTATTTTAGTGGAGTGACGTTTGCGAATCTCTTCGGGGGAGAATATTCCCGAGTCCCCTAGATGGTCCAGCGTTGGGTGGTCGTTTTTTCAAACCTGCTTTTTATAAATCGTAGATGCACTCCAGCAGTAGCATTATGATAATCAATATTGACAGGGGCATATTATGAATATGACGCCGCAAAATGACATGTAAAGCGTCATTAAAATTTTGGGTGGTGCGAAGTTATCGTAGTTCCTCTAGGCTTAAGTAAGTGAACTTGTCTCTTAATGTGTTTTAAACTTTTAAAATATTTTTTCTTGGGTTTTCCTGAGTTAATGGTCAAGACGAATTCAATTGAGTGACGAAAAAAAAGACATCTCGTTGCATTAGTGAGATACAAGTTTCATTTGGGGAAATAAGAGTCAGCTGTCCCCGACAAAATTTTCCCCCTACGCTTATGAAAATAATAGGAAATCTTTTCTTGGAGGAAGCAGTTGTGTTGGTCATTTTATGTACATAAGATAAAACATATGCATTATTCATGTTGCTTTCTATTGTGGGGAACTCAATTTAACATAATAAAATATATATTAATTGCTGTTGTGCCACTACACACAAGAAGAACAAGAAGCAAAAATTGTTTATACTGTATGGTCAAAACAATAACTCAATTATAGCATACAACTTGTAACATCTGTTGTAGATATTTCTTACCTCTACATATGGCGCATCGTTTTTTTTCTAGCTGTGTTTCTTAGATTGAAGTTTTCTAATGAAGTCGTGATCTGAAATAGTGGAAACGAAAATTTTTTGTATTTTTTAATTAGTAGAAAGTAAAAGTGATTAATAGTGACGTTGTTTTGCCAAGACGATGTCATAATTTAATATAAAAGAATTGTTTCTCCAATCTGTGAGAAATGTTAGCTACAACAAAATGAAACTTACATGTTGAGTTTGTTCGTAAGACATACGAATGTATGTCTTCGTCAAAAGCTTCTCTGGAAATAACAATGTAAAAATAGTTTCAGATTTTAAATATGTTTTCTATCTTTTTGTGCACTGATGGTCTTTAATACAACGAATCAAAATTGTAAATACAGAATTGTGTGTCTACCTACCCACATCCACAGTCTTTAATTAATTTTAGGCTTTCTTTGTGTTTTAAAAAACACTCGATACAAATTAGATGGTCGCATGGTAGGACCACCCAATCGGAGACTACTCCACACTTTGTTGTGTAACATAAAATACAGACTGAAAAAGAAAAAAAAATTCATTATGTTATGAGACGAAAGATTCAAAAACAAGTAAAATGAATTTTTATCGGAAAAAGAAATCATTTTCAGTATATCAAATACTTACTCCATTTAGCCAGCATGTGAACTTTCTTTTTTAATTTTTCATCCATGTCTTTGCCATCCGACCACACGTATCAACTGAGTATTTGGCGATTTCAGTGTCATTTATTCTCTGGCAATAGAATCACTTTATCACAAATGACATTGCGATATTCCTTTTTCGGATGAAAAACATTCTGAGTGTGGAAAGTTATTGTGAAATGGCCACCAAAATGACCAAATTATATTTTCAAAGCTTTACCGACGTGATAACAATGCACTGTGATAACTTTGTTTTGTTTGGCATTCTTTCCAGAGTCGTGGCTTTTATATGTAAAGTGCACGTAATGCCCAAAATATTTTTCGTTAAAATAAATGGTTGTATCTGTTTGAAACGCATTGCATCATATGACGTTTTATAAGTTGAAAAAAGAACAATATCGGTCGACTATCGTCTGTTACATGACCGAGCTAGTAGTGGAAGAAGGTTTATTCGTAATTTGCGCTAACTCTTCCTGCCAATGACAGGCACACGAACAATTTCATCTGAAAGCAAACCGTCGTGCTTGTTCCGAGATTAGTGCACTGATGAATTCTTTTTGAGTAATCGGAACAATGTCAATCTAAAAAGCTGTTGAGATATTCCGTTATGCGACTGCGTTCAAAAATTACAAAACATTTTCAAATTCATTTGTATGAATAAGGAGTTATTGTACAGAGATGGCTCTCAGTGCAAAATGTTTCCAATTACCTTATTTTTCAAACAGGTTTTTGTTGAACATAGGTTAATCTAGCGCCTGTCAAAATATAAGTGAAATGGTATAAATTGCACTTAAGTTGTAATAATTGAAATTGTCCTTCAAGACGAAAACAATTTTTCACGAAAACAACGCTTGAATAAACTATTCTCGACAGTATAAACAAAATTACGCAAAACATTTTTATCAACTATTGACCAATTAATTTGCAGATAAGTACAGTGATGAATTCTTGCGAGATGACAACAATGATAACCTAAAAAAATTGTGTCGGCGCATTTCTTAATTTCATTATATAAGTTAAAAAATTACAAAATATTTTGAAATTCAGTTGGAAAAAATTTGGAGCCATCATACATAGTTCTCACACCCTCACTACCAAATGCATGTATTGCGTAACAGCTGATGTCTAAAATGCTAACATTTAGAATTTTTAAAAAAATCAACTTTGGATTAATAAAAAGAGTATAAAGGTGCAATACATTTTCAACAGTTCAAGATTTATTTTAGTGAAAAAGTATTCTGGAGTTTAATGCATTGTAAGAGTTATGAGTGAGGTAGAATTTATTAAATTTCAATTAAATTTTGACAGTCGCTACATCAACTCAGATTTTCAACCAAATTCTCTTGGGAAGTAAGGGAGTTCAAAAAGTTTTCCCGCTGAGACCCATTTTCGTACAATACCTCCTTATGTTAAAACATTTGAAAATGTTCTGTAGCTTTTAAATGCAATCAAATTAAAGAACTTTGCAACACCTTTTTTAACTTATGAATGTATTAATTGTGCAACTGGAAAAATCCATGGTTTCCCGAAGAATCGTTCAAAATGTAGTTTAGTAATTGGTATATGATAACTTTTTGACTTATCTATTGAAATTAAAGAACCCCTGAATGCAATTCTTTTAGGTTATCATTGCTTATGATCTCGATCGTAACAAGAATTCATCAATATACTTATCTTCAATTCTCCATAGAAGTGTTTTAGCTGCTATTTGTTTATACTGCCGGAAATAGTTTATTGAAGTGTTGTTTTCGTAAAAAATTCTTTTTCTCTTGAAGAGTGATTTCAATTGTTACAACTTAAATGCAATTTATACGAATTCACTTATATTTTGACAGGCGCTAGATTAAGCTATGTTCAACCAAAAGCTGTTTAAAAAAATAAGGTAATTGGAAACATTTTTCACTAAGAACCATCTTTGTACGATAACTACTTATTCATACAAATGAATTTGAAAATGTTTTGTAATTTTTGAACGTAGTCGCATAACGGAATACGTCAACAGCTTTTTAGATTAACATTTTGCTGATCACTCAAACAGAATTGGGCATACGTGCACTTTACATATAAGAGTCACAACTCAAGTGTAATTTGTCTCATTTCAATTAAATTGGACAGTCTGTTCATTAACTTGCCTTCAGGTAAACGCTCCTAGGGAACAGCAATAACGTAATTCCAACACTTTTTTCATTCAAAGGCAATTTTCTACGATAGCTCCGTATAAGCGAGTAAATTTTATAATGTTCTCTAACTTTTAAACGTAGTTCAATGAAGAAACACCTCAACAGTTTTTTTAAGTTATCATTGTTCTAATGGCACAACAAGAATTTATCAGTAGAATCATCTTGGAACAACTACCAGAGTGTGGTTAGAGATAAAATTGTCGAGATAAAATTTCTATAGAAGTTGTTCTGCGGAAGAATTAGTGCAAATAAGGAATACTTCCCACACCCTCACTACCACGTGCATAAGTGGTGTAACAGGTGATCTCTAGACGGCTAACATTTAGAATGTTTTAAAAACTTGACATTCGGTTAATAAAAAGAGTATAAAGGCGCAATACGTTTTCAACAGTTCAAGGTTTATTCCAGCGAAAAAATATTTTGTGGTTAGCTGCCTGCAAAACTTATGCCACAACTACAATTTGTTCAAGTTTGACAGTTGGTACATTAACTCAGATCTTCAACCAAATCCTGTTGGGAAATAAGGTAATTTAAAAACTTATTTCGCTTAGAACTATTTTTTTACGATACCTCCTTATGTTTCTGAGAGCATTTGAAAATGTTCTGTAACTTTCAAATGCAATGGAATAAGAGAACTTTCCAACACCTTTTTTAACTCATCAATGTATTCATCTTGCAACAAAAAAAATCCATGTTTTCCCGAAAAATCGTTCAAAATGCAGTTCAGTGATTGGTGTGCCACTAATTGAACTAATTAAGCAACATTTAGCAACCGTGTCCAATTCATATGAAGCGAGCTGAGTTTTGATTACACTTTGAGTAAGACCATATCGACTGAAAGGTGTCCGTCTCTGCAAGGAAAAACTAAGACAAAAATGAAAGCAAAAACAGAAGAGAGCATACCTGCTGGTTCTATTTCAACAGTTCCCAACTCAGAGGAATCAGGCAATACTTAAGACTGTAGTTCCATCTTAGTTGTGCTTTCTGAACAGCCACAGTCCAAAGGAAAAAGCACAGAGCCTACTACACATAATGCTGATTCTTCTTCGGCCACTCCAAACACTCCACAGAAGAGAAAAGTGCCAATAATTGGATATGTGCATACTTTGTCTCCCGTCAAAAGAAACAAAAGCAACAGTTTCGACTATTCAACACTTACTATCCAAACTTCACACCACGAAATTAAGGAAGCATTATTATACTCTAGTGGCAAACGTGGTATTCTGTCCAAGAGTGGAGAGAGTCGCACACCAGTGAAAATAGAGAATTACATTTTCACAGCAGATGGAAAGAAACTAATAATCAACGACCTGTGCAAACTATCCGTCCCTGATCAGTCAGAGTATGCCTTTCAGTTCAACGAAAATGCATCATTAATCTGTCCTCAAGTTTTAATATCTGATGTCTTCTAAAAATACCAAGAGTGGGATGTAGTCAGAATAATAGCAAAAGTTGTCCAATTTCTTCCAAAGAAAACAGTGAAACCAGGAGATAAAAATGGTGAACTGAGGCTAGCTGAGGCGATACTTTGCGATTCTTCTGGTTGCATCCGTTTAGATGTTTGGCAAGAAAATATTGACTCGGTTTATGAAATGTGTCCATTGTAAGTTCGTATGTTGTCACGACAAAAAAAGTTGGTGACGATGATGCACACCCGATTTACAACGCTGCTGATTTCTGAAACAGTAATGACTGCTGAGGCAGGGCCGAGGGATTCATTGGGATCGTCATTAACGGTAAGATTCTGGAGGACTTACCTCCAGAATCTTACCGTTAATGACGATCCCAATGAATCCCTCGGCCCTGCCTCAGCAGTCATTACTGTTTCAGAAATCAGCAGCGTTGAAAAAGTCGAGAAAATTTGTTGCTGTATGAACTGCAGGAAGCCCATAATGCAAACTTCTGCTACCCTATTTGCGAGATGCGATCGATGTGGCCATACAATGCGAGTATGTGATTGTGCTAAAGATTTCCGAGTCAAATTTGTTGTCACATCCAAAGACGAAAAGAAAGTTTCCCTTTTGGCATACCGAAATGTGATCAGCAGTCTTTTGGGTGAGACCAATCTCGCAGATGAAAATTCCGTTGCAGAGAGTCTTCTACTGTTGAACAACCTCAGCATAACCTTTTACACTGACAATCGTATCGTTACTGAGAATAAGTCTGCAGCTTTCTAAACTTTTAATCTTGACAGAATTCAAAAGGTATTTCAAACGACACTGTGTATTCACATGAACAAAAGCTAATTATAAACATATTCTTATTATAGTTGTTTTATTCAGTTATAGTTTTTTACTAGCATACACAGCATTTTACGTTGTGATGTATGTTTTGGACAAACCTACAAGTTGTGTTGTATAGTACCTCAAAAGTATTTTCACGTAACTTCTATTTTCTAAAATATTTTTGTTTATATCTTTAAAAACATATCGATATTAACTCCGGAGATTTTACTGCTGTTTAAAATAGAAGAAACGTGTTACGTTTTTATGTTATGCCATGCTGTACAAAGGAGTTCTATATAACAAACAGGGAGATTCTAAACGGTATTTTCGTGAGCCGTGAATTACCTTTTTGATTTTCCGTGAAATGAGAAATGACCGTTTTTTCCTCTCAAATGTGATTTCAGTAATACCCGTGAATGGTGAGTTCTGATTATAATTAATTGTCAAATAAGATTCGGATATTACCTCTAGGTTGGGAACTATTGAAATAGAACGAACGAACTTGCTTTCTTTTGCTTTTCGTTTGATTTTTGCGTTGCTTGTACTCTGCAGAAAGACACTTTTTACCCGACATGGCCTTACTCAAAGCGCTAGTGAAATTCAGCTCCCTTTATATGAATAGGATACAGATGTTAAATGTTGCTAATTAGATATTGGTAGCATCTTACTGTCAGTTGTGATATGGATGTTGACTATGTTTACCGACTTTCCTGCTAGGCTTGAAAAGGTTTCTCTTTTTTAGTTTTTGACCTCTTTATTCTGAGACCTTTACTTTCGAACTACTTTGCAAAATCAAAATTTATGGCCATTGTGAAATATGAGAGAAAGTGTAACAAATATAAAACAAACCATGCTTATATCCAATGTGGATTTGTTTGTTTGTGACTGTTTAACTTACAAGTTTTTAGGGGGAAGGGGTGGTCTTCTTTTTACTCTCACTATATTTGAAAGGCCATGCTTTATTTTTAAGACAAAAAGTGGAAAACTAAGGGTATTCTATTTAACTATTGGAAAGGTACTCCTGCAAACGTCTATAACGTCCCCCCTGCATTAGATATACTCCTGAAGAAAATCGCTTTTTTTGTCTTGGAACATGAAATCCCGATCTTATTGTTCGTGAAATGTGAAACTGCCAATTTTTTTTGTCAAACATCAACTCCCCCTTCACCCCCCCCCCCCTTTACCACCGTTATACAGATAGAGGGCACAGTTTGTTTTATATAGTTTTTAACTTTGTCATATGCATGTTTGTATATAAAGCTTAATTGTCGTCAGCAATCTGTAACAAAATGCCTCTATGCGAGCTATAGTATGTACAAACAGTCACACAAGAAAGCTTGAAGTTAGTGTAAATCCCCGTACCACAACATTCCGCGCAATCAGCGCGTTCATGATGACTTTTTCGTGAGTAATACGTCTTAGTGCTGCGTATATTAGAGACTTTCACAAGGTCGGCCAGAAATCGACCAGAGTAAAATAAGGTAAAATATATGATTCTAAAATCACCTAGAATCGCAAATAGGACAAAAGGGCCGTACGAGGATTTGACTTATTTGAAGAATCCAAAATGCCGACCAAAAGGTTGTCTCGTCCAAAGAAATTTTTGCAACGATCCCTTTTGCTATACAGCACCGTCACAAGCATGAACAATAACCGCAAGACCACAGACGTTCATCATAATCATGTATTCAAAAAAAAACTAAGGACACTTTTTCTCGCTTCGATGGATAAGGAAACGCTTATCGAAGGATATAGGATTTTTCACATAAACGTTAATGGCTCTCAGTGAAATGTGAGAAAAAAAATTATCAGCAGAGCAAAACTGTTTACCAATATGTTAATTCAGGGTCATTTGAAATAAGAAAGGAACGTTTTCATATAATAGTCGAATCTGGGTTACGTGCAACATGTTCTGTAATTACCACTCTCATTCACGCTTGTGAGCTTAAGTACTGCATTACTATAACAGTTGATACTTGTTCAAATTTAGCTGTTTTTGGCTATTGGTGTTTCTTCTAAACCACGTCAAAGAATTCATCATTTTTTTAAGTGATTTAACTTCATCATTGTTAAAGTAGTTTATGTTAAAATCACCCAGGATTACATCAATGTCATTAGTAGTGATAATATATCTTAGACTTTCTGCATATTGTAAAATATTGGAAGTGCATTTTTTATATAATAGAAGAAGTGTTGTACTGAATTTATTTAAATAATTATAAAGATCAAACTTAGCTGCATTTATTTCTGGAAAATACTCAGATTTGTGTATTTCAATGTTACTTCTAATGCAAAGGGCTAAACTGGAAAATCTGTCTGTATTATCGTCTTGCCTGTGCAACATAAATGGTTCCAAATTCATTTTAATATCATTGTCATTGCTTTGAGGTAGAAGCTGTGTTTCTGTTAAAGCTATGAAATCACTGTTATTAATATTTGAATCAAACTTGGTATCAATACTGTGTTTCTTGAGAGACCTAATATTTAAAAGACTTATAGTCATCAGTTATTGGTCATTCATTGAGAACTGAGTTGAATTGGTGGCTTGAATGTTTCTTAGTCTATCATATTCTTCATGTACTTTTGGATTTATTTTTACATATTTGTGTTTA
Source organism: Pachyseris speciosa (assembly GCA_016490735.1). Lineage (NCBI taxonomy): Eukaryota > Metazoa > Cnidaria > Anthozoa > Scleractinia > Pachyseridae > Pachyseris > Pachyseris speciosa. The sequence goes on from JAEMWC010000072.1 coordinate 632,058, forward strand.
ATTTGACCAAGTACGTGAATCCCTTGTAACGTTTTAGATCGACTTATTGCAACATATACTTGTCCATAGTTAAAGTACCTTTGTTTAAACAAATCAAAGCTTATAACAACTTTGTCTAATGTGAGTCCCTGTACTTTGTGTACAATGCAAGCCCATGCTAGTGCTATAGGAAATTGCATTCTTTGTATCTCTGGTGATGACGGTTTACCAGGTCTTACTTTAATCCTTGTTAATAGACGTTTGATTGGCATTAGTCTGTTTTTTTTTTTGCAAACTGGTTGTTGCATTTGTCAATTAATGCATTTCCAGCTGAACGATCATCAAACTTGATGTAAATTGTGGATGGTTTCTGTGTAATTTGATTGATATCTATTTTTGCAATAGTACCCATTTGACCATTAATAAACCTATCTGCTATGTCAATGTTAGTGGCAAGCATGACTCTACTTGTTTCCTTTACAAGAATTTCAAAATCAAGTCCACCAGTTTCTGACCTTCCTCTAGCCAGTACTTTAATCAATATCTTGTTTTGAGAAATTAGAAGGATATTGATCTGTTGCTTTAAGTTGATATAGAGGTTTACGTATTTCCTCGAGTTTTACATTGTTATACTCTATAACAGGGTTATTCTCAGCCCATATATGCAGAGCATCTATTGGGTAGTCATCATCTGATGTATTGATTGACCTGGACTGGATGCACTGAATATCTTCTTCGGTCTGTGATCCAGTTCTAAAAATCTGTTTAATAGTTCTGTGAAGGGTTGGTCATCTTTTGTCTCATTATCTGTGTAAGCTCAATTATTTTAAAGATGTGCCAAGGATGATACAGATTCAATGTATCATTGTTATAGTCTTCAAAAACACATTTCCTGCGTATTGGAGGTAATTGGTACAGATCACCTACAGCAATTACACTTTGACCCGCAAATAACTCCGGATTGGAAGTGGCAAATATTTCATTTAATCTTAGGTGCATGTGAAGCAGAGTAATATTAGACACCATAGAAATTTCGATTGAGAATAAAAATTAGTGATAAAAATTGTGAATGACGTTTCAATGAATCGTTCATCATTTTCAAATTCGTAAAAACTGAAAGTCAAATTCTTGTGAGTTCTTTATGCTAAGAATGTGTGTGGGAATCTCGTTGCATGTAATTAAAAACGCTACAATGTGGAACGTAGAAAGTGATAATTAGGTACTAAATAGTTTTGCTTTGATTGAATCAGATTGAGTGTTCAGCTTAGGTTTCATTTCTTGGATAAAAGGCATTTAGTAAATTAAGCATTCAAATTTCCCACGACATTTCTTTAGAATGGTGAATTGTTCCTGAAGATCTTTGTTTCTCTGATTGTGCGCGTCACGCAGGTGTTTTCCAATAGCAGAGTGTTTGTGTTCCTCAATGCGTTAAAAAAGGTTTCGGCGAGTATAGTGAACATAATCTGCATCACACAGATCACATTTGAATTTATTAACGGTGGTTTGGCCTCTGCTACTTTGATGTCGTCGGCAATTTTCTTGCTTATAAACACTGGGCATAGATCTAGAGAGCGAAGATAAGTTACCTTCCTCTTATAAGAGATACGTGGATGACACCTTAGCCGCGGTAAAAGATATTCCAACATTGTAGCGTTTTTAATTACATGCAACGAGATTCCCACACACATTTTTAGCATATAAAGAACTCACAAGAATTTGACTTTTAGTTTTTACGAATTTGAAAATGATGAACGATTCATCGAAACGTCATTCACAATTTTTATGACTAATTTTTATTCTCAATTGTTTATCTAAAGCATAGAAATTTCATCAACTATTATTAGCTTGAGTTCTGATAATGATAGTCTCATTTGAGTTCGTTTCTGATCTGACATAGCATTTAGTCTATCACCTATATCTTTGGGTATTGCTAAAGCAGAATTTATTGTTGTGCCATCAATGTTAATGGCAGCTACTCCAGTAGGTGCTAGTAGTAAGACAGTTGGCTTTTCAGGATTCCTAATACCATATCGAAAGGTCTTGACTACAGTGTGATAGATTGTTTTTATTAAATGACTTTTTCCTGCACCAGCACCTCCTGTAATAAATAGATGAATTGGTTCAACTTCTTTTGGTTTTAAGGTGTTTAAATTTTTCTCCTTAATTCTACACCATGATAGGACTATGTCATATGCTTGACGTTGTTTTTGGTTTAAAGATCTAACAGATTCTCTCAGTTGATCATCAGATATCTCAGCTGGTTGATAGTACATTGTTATTCCAGTTGGGCCTCTATTTTCATTAGTGTGGGAGTCCCAAGCAAGATGCGATGGCTCTTGTCTATTAAATGACTCTTCAAGTATTGATTCATGGTAATTCTCCGATTGTAAGTCTTGATCACCAGTGGAATGATATGATTGAATTATATTGTCTTGGTTGTTCCTTAGCCATTTAGCCATTCTAATGCTTCTGTTACTGCTTCTGCATCAGGTTCAAACGTTTCTCTGTTCTGTTCTACAGTAGCTTGAACATCAGCTTCATAGAATTTAGATGCATAAGTCCTACCATCTCTCCATGGATAATATAGTATTAGCAAATGATGGAAATATTGTTCAGGTTCCTTTCTTTTATTAGGTCTGTGATACCTTATTACTGCTTTAATTTTCCTTCGATTCATATTCTCAATAGTGTTCATAAGGCTTATTACTTTTGGCAGTGTTTGAGTGTCTATACAATGTTGAGCCTCAATTGTACTATCCATCAGAATTTCTGGTTGAGCATCAATTGTTTCAACATTGTCTTTTTTGTAGTCCTTCATGACGACCCGCAAGCCTTAGAAACGTGCTTTCTGGTCATCTAAATTGACCAGTTGCACAATAAGAAACAATAGGAGTGTTGAAAACACTATGCAAGATTATACATCCGAGAACTCAAGAAAATGCCTGTAGCATATCAGTAACACGT
>JAEMWC010000072.1:640000-785000 GCA_016490735.1 Pachyseris speciosa
AGAGTTACTGTACAAGAACAGAAGCAAAACTTGTGAAAATTAGACACTCTTTATCCATGACATGGCTATATATCATTATGTGGCCATGCAGATGATTTAACAAGCCAACTTGCTCCATTCTGGCCTTGTCCAACTAGAGGTCATCATCTATGATCTTGGCTATGAGTAGAATACATTTAGTTGTGATATACAAGATTACTCATACACAACAAAAGCATACTTAAGAATTTGAGTACTGTTCCCTATATAAAAAAAGGCCAATGTCATGGAGAATACTTCATAATACCAGGGCATCAAACTCACAGAACACGGGCGCGCCACCTACTGTATCTGTTGCACTGCTAAGAATGCACTTAGGAGTTCTTGACATCGTGGCATTAAGAAATGTCTGCCATCATTAACAATAACCCCTTTATGCTTTTAAACATTTAAAGTCAACTTAGAGATCAAATTGTTTCTTAATACCAGGGCATCAAACTCACAGAACACGGGCGTGCCACCTAGTGTATCTGTTGCACTACTAAGAATGCACTTAGGAGTTCTTGACATCGTGGCATTAAGAAACGTCTGCCATCGCTGACAATATTACCTACATGAACAGTAAACCCTTAATGCTATTTACCATTCAAAGTCAAGAGAGCAAATTGTTTCATAATACCAGGGCATCAAACTCACAGAACACGGGCGCGTCACCTAGTGTATCTGTTGCACTACTAAGAATGCACTTAGGAGGTCTTGACATCGTGGCATTAAGAAATGTCTACCTTCATTGACAATAACCTACATAAACAGTTAACCCTTTATGCTATTAAACATTTAAAGTCAAGAGATCAAACTTTTAAAGTCAAGAGTGCAAATTGTTTCATAATACCAGGGCATCAAACTCACAGAACACGGGCGCGCCACCTAGTGTATCTGTTGCACTGCTAAGAATGCACTTAGGAGTTCTTGACATCGTGGCATTAAGAAATGTCTGCTATCCATGACAAATATTGTCTGAACCACTTGTTCAAGTAAACACTATAATGTGTGGCAAAAAAACACCTAACATTTGCAGTGTGTATCAGATACCCTTAAAACTTATGTTGTAATGCCTCCTATCCACATATATTCCATTCCTCTTCAGTGCATCCTTCTGCTTGTTCAGGTTGAATAGCAAATGCCTTAGATCCTTCCTATGAAAACCCAAATAAAAACAAAAACTCATATTTAGTGAACCAATTTAGAAAAATAACTGTTAAAAGCTAACATTGCAGTATTACTTTTCAACTTATGTGTTACTATCTCAATTTTGATTGGCTAAAAACTGCTGGTGCCGCTTTTGTCATGTCATACCTACAGACAAAAGGTTTTATAAATGTAGAAGTGATGTCATTAGCCTACAGACAATAGGTTTTATACATGCAGACAGTAGTTTTACACATGCGACAAACATGTTAGCTTTGCTGAAGTTTTTCTGGAATGGTATATTAACTTTGCAGAAGCTCTTACCAAAACGGGTCTGAGTTTAGTCAAAAGTTCAATTTTAAGTTTTAAAACATGTCTTGGAGTGGGTTTTTGTAAAATTTTGGTGGAAAATTTCGGACTGCTCTGCAACTTTTAGGTCATAAGCGTGCAAATAAAGTTGTTTACAAGTTGATGTAGCATGTTCAGTGTTTTGTAAGCACTCTTATTTTTACAAACGCTCAAGTTTATGCATAACAAAACAATTAGTATTGGATTTGGTTTTCACATGATAGCAAGAACTATCATGACCTTAAATGGTTTGCGTTATCTACCTCAGCCTTCGACTTCCGCAGATAACACAAACCACGGCCATGGTAATTCTTGCTATCATGGTCAACCTCATCCAATAATTGTTAATTATCTTGATGTTACATTTATCATAGCCTTTTGGGTCACCCATTTTACTTAATTATGGTGAGAAAGACAATAATGCAGACTTGGTGCAGTTTGTAGGAGGCAGAAAGATGGCAATTAACAACAGTGACCTAGGAATTCAGAACTTGAAGCTCCTGAGAAACAAGGGCCTGACAGACTCTCAGTCTTAAACTATAAACAGTCAGCCTCTAAACTGCCTCCCCAAACCCCCCCTCCCAAAATAAATAAATAAATAAATTAATTAATTAATTAATTAATTAAGTAAGATTGAAGTAAAAAATGAATTCAAACTGACCTTTTCTCCTTGCAGTTTGCTATGGAGAGGGGCATAACTGAGTTTGCACTTTGTGTTGAATGACACATGTCATCCAAGGCAACAGCACCAACAGTTACTTGGTCTTTCCCTGAAAGCAAAATCACAACCTTTTTGTTATATTCAAGCCCAAAAATACTGATTTCCTCTTCTATCCAAGAGCAGGGTTTGTAACCTTTTTCAGTGTTCATTTCCACGACATACAGACTATGGCAAGATACTGAGACAATGAGAACACATGGGCCCGCAATCAAGTTGTTACACCTGATCTGTACTAAAGTCTGCATGAAGGTGATTCCTTGCAATTGCCTGGCACATCCTTACTCTACATAATTTATGGTGTCATTTAGGGCACACTTGTGCGTGCACACATTTGCCTTGACATTGAGCTGTGTCGGCTAAAATTTCCCTTTTTTGTTGTGTTGCAAAGAGACGTGCATGGTGACCACCCTATTTTATTTATGTTATTTACTTGTAACAGGCACACAAAAAAGAGAGAAAAAAATTAAATGGTAGAAGTTGGATTATTTATATATAAATCACAGGAAACTGTGCATGTGGAACCAAGGGGAGTATGAAATGATGACATAGTGGCCCAATTCCCTTATGTTATTTGCAAGATCGGGTAATTTGAATCCACTAAACTGAAATATTATAGCCCAGATAAATAATTAGCTTCTAGATGTCACTACTTTTCATAGTTTTTGCTACCAGTAAATAATAACATCTTTAGTAGTTGTTCAAGTTTCAAACATTCCTTGTGCAACTTTGTAAAAAAGCACTGAGAATAATAGGCATGCAGGGCAAAAACAAGCACAGTGACCCTATATTTTTATTGCATTTTTTCACAATGCTCTATGGAGGGCTATCAATTGTGCAAAGTGGATAGTATGTCCTTTTGAAGGGAATTGCCTCAAGAACACCCATTGGACAATGCAACATACACTTACTTAATAAAATTCCAAAAAATACACTGTAAAAAAAATCAGGTAATGTAAATTTAAAAAATTTATTAAATAAAAACTGCTTTACCAGGGCCCGCAGAGCAGTTTTTAAAGTGGGGGCCGCTCCCGTGTTTTCAAGTGAGGGGAGGGGACTAACTCTAAAAATAATAAAAACGCATATAATTCCTTTTAATTCATAAGCTTTGTCCAGCAGTTAACATATTCTGACTATTAACTCAAAAAATCAAGTGATTTCCTTTTCTACAATTTTCAACTCAATTCAAGCATTTCGAAAAAGGGGTTAGCACTAACCCCTTTTTCTAAATGCTAGAACTGAGTTTAGAAAAAGGAGTTAGTGACTAAACCTTTTTCTCAATGCGTCTGAATAGGGGGTAAGATAGTAGTTTCAAAAATTTATTCCATCAGACAGGATCGAAAGGAACCAATCATAATTTTAATGTTTTCCTGCGAGGTCTGCCACCTTTAGCCAAGCATTATTATCCCATGAAAGTACTTTGTTTGGATATATCTTTTACTCAATTTATGATTTTTTCCACAAAAAGAGGGTGCAGTCCCTGTTTACTTATTAAAGTATACTGATTTCCAGGACCACCTGTGACCTGGGGACTTTTTCCCACGCTCGAAAAATCTCAGAGTAAACTTCAGGAACTTTCAAGAAATTCCAGGACCCGAGGAGTTGAAAAGACTTACCAAAGAATGGTCGCCCATCAATCTTCAGATTGAAAACAATCTCATTAGATGCAAAGCCATGGAGCCGCATTTCTCTAATGGCCCAGTATGCAACATCTGCCAAATTGACCTCGTACCCCGGTACCTCTGGAGGAAGCTTCTTCAAACCAACCAGTCTCCTTGCAACTTTAAAATGTTCTTGTTTCAGAGCAACAATGTTGTTCTTTGTCAGAAGGATGGGTTCGTCAGATTTTTTCTGAAAGTTACATAGCAAATACATCAGAAAAATACTCCAAGTTTCACCATGCTTTGAGTCTCCTCAAGTGTGAATTTTCACTTTTAAAAATTTAAAATCCCTAAATTGTAGCTTGCAAATAATATACACTTAATGTATGGTCCCGAGGGAAACAGTTTTGTTTTCCCGAGAGTCCTGATGTTTCCCAAGACGTAGTCGAGGTCGGGATACATTTGAATTTGGTCATGGGCACGTGACCAAGAATCAACCAATCACAGTGCTTGTTTTGTTGAGTGAAAGTCTAGGTATATAACAATTGTTGTTATTGTTATTATTATTATTATTATTATTATTATTATTATTATTATTGTCATTATCATCATCATCATCACAGAATTATCTACATCACAGTTAGCTTGGTGGGAGTAGAAGGCAAAGTAGTATTGGTATTATTGAAAGATATGAAAGCTTACCCCTGTTCTTCCAAGTTTTGTCAGGTTTGTTAACTCCTGCCAGCCCTTGTCTGAAATTCTGGATGTCAGCTTGAATAATACCAACTTCCAATCAGCAACTCGCATTGCTTGGGCTCTCTTCTCTAGTGTCTCTTCAGACAGCAACTTTGTGAATGCTCCGCGTGCCCCTTGTTGATCAACCACAATATCAAAGGTAGAACTTATTGTCTCTTGAGCTTTGCCCCTCTGCGCCCCGCCCATAAGACAGCATTCTCCTAAAATTGATCCCAAGGATTCTCCATGGCTTTCACAAATTCGAGTCACTTTGTCCATGAGAAACCTTGTTCGTTCCCAGATTTTGCGTTTCTTTGTTTTCGGAGCGAGGTTCTCATCTTCTTTGAGCTCGGAAATTGTTCTTTTGTTTCGTTTAGTTACCCCACTTAACTCTTCCTATCTTGGTAGAGCTAGATTTTGGCGGGAGAACGAGGATTTTTGGCGGGCTCGGTGATGGCGGCAGTGTCGACGGTGTGGAGAAGGCCAAGTCGTCACTGAATGACTTAAGCTGCTGGCGCAAGCTTAAGATCTCCCGAGAAGCTGAGGATAATTGTGCCTCTATGGCCAGAACATGCGATTTTAACCTGATTAATTCAGGGCCGTCGGTCCCAGAACGGTCACGATCATCAACATCAAAGCCCTTGGAATTCAACCACAGCACCATCGATTCAAAATATTTCGACTTGATAAAAGGGCACTTTTCCAACGTGTTCGTTCTTAAAATGCCAAGGAGAAGACCAAAGGCTGTCGCAACGTGCACTTTGTCTCTCCGACCATTAGCTTTCACGCAGAACCAGTGGAACAAAGCTGGCACTCCATTTTCTCCACGCACATCATCAAAAGACACCAGTGCAAATTCCTCGGGAAAAAGTTTTGCTGCCGCCGAAGAGAATGTAGATGGCTTTCCACAGCACAGATTTGCGTTTAAGGCATACCAAGCTTTTCGAACATCCAAACCGGCCGAATAGATTCTGTATAGCTTGAGAGTATTTGCGATCCCATCGCTCGCACCAGCCATCCTCACACAAACAGCATGAGTAGACTCTTGGGATGTAGCGCCTAAATACATTTTCAAAGTTCGCGCTTCCCTGTGAGAGCAATTCCGTATATAGAATAATCGAATTATTGTGTCTATCCGTGTTGGTTAAATTTTTGTACATTTTGGACGCCATACTGTTATCTTCCGTCTTCTTCATGGCAGGTACATCATGTACGGGGGCATAAGGCTACCTCCTTCACTATGGTTACCACAGGAGAAATAACGCAGGCTCAAAAACAACGGAGATACTGGGGGCGTCATTGCACAGGCGGTCCGCTCAGGGATGTCATTGAAAATCCTCTGCCCCCCCTCCCCACTACATGTATGCTATTGTATCGTAGTCAGCTACTCTTAGTACCCAATTCCCCCAGACCATTAGAAAGAGCTTGTTCACCAAAGATTTGAATGTTGAGAACTCAAAGGAATTCAATGAAAGGTTTCATTTGTTAAACTATGAAAAACAAAGGCCTGATGGTTCTTTTGTCAAACCGTCACTTTTGCTTCCGGGCGTGAGACCCGCGGCTACCAGTCCAGACTATCCGATGCATTGGATTGTAGGAAGAAAAAGGGACATGCAGAATGGCGTACGGCAAAACACAACATTAAATAGTCTTACTCTAGTCGTCTATAGTTTCTAAAACACCTCTGAATCATTTCAACTTGACAGAATTCGGCTGCAATAGGTACTGTATCATACAGTAATATGATATTTAAAGATCATAACTTGAAACTTTAACTCTCAGTGGGCCAGCTCACAGTGGGATAGATCGTATTAAGCACGTACGCTTTTCTAACAAAATTTGTGATGAGCTAGTAGTTACGGGGAATCGCTGAAGTATGTCATCGAAATCCAAAGAGGAGAGGTATTTATCTCGTCCCCATCACAAAGAAGAGAAGAAACAGCAGAAATGGGAGTGGTTAAAGAGGCGTAAGGAGGAGAAAAGAAGGCAGAAACGTTTGAAGAAAGCACATGGCAAAAAGAAGGACGATGAAGAAACAGAGAAGGCAGTCAAAAAGATGAGATTGGAGTTAGCCGATGACATTGTTATACAGCCTGATTTACATGACGCTGAAATCCCGGTTGACCTAAGAAAAGATTTACATCAAGCTGAAATCCGATTGACCAAAGGCAAGGCAACCAATGGAGGGATTCTGTTCCTGTTTTACATAAAGTTAAAGATTTCAGCAGGGGAAAGCAAATGCTAACGCTTGCTAAACTTAAAAACGTGAAGAGAACCGAAACAGCGTCCACGCAGCAAATGAACCATCCTGAAGTCAAATCGACCAGCAGAGTAACCACAGTGACTCATAACCAGTCAGCAAATCGAAGGAACTCAAAGCTGCCAGTACGTGAAATAAATTCCTTGCTCATGAAAAAAGTCTCGGATAAACCAATAGGCTCCGGAACCTTCGGTAATGTTTACCTCGCCGAATATCGAGGAATGAAAACGGTACTGAAAGAAATGAAAAAAAGGAACAATTCGTTAAAGGAAAGTGAACGGTGCAACGCGAAGTGCTCCACGAAGCTCGCGTCATCTTGAGTCTTGGAGACCATCCGAATCTTCCTTTTCTTTTTGGCGCATGCACTGAGAGAGAGCCATTCTTTCTCGTGTTGCAGTTTCATGGAAAGTGTCACCCTGCATAAGGCCGTGAAGAAAAGGATGTTTAACAAACATTCAACAGCTCAAGTGTTCCATGAAAGTTCTGAAACTCTTAACCACATCCACAACAGAGGATTTTTACACAACGATCTTAAGACAAATAATGTGATCATTCAGCAGGACGGTGAAGTTTTCCAAGGAAACTTCAAAAGTAGAGGGATACAGGCGGAGAATCAATGCCGACTATCTTGCTCCGGAAGTTAAAGCGGGCATTAATGAAAGCCCAGAAAGTGACATGTATTCTTTCGAAAAAATGCTTGAGGCGGCAGTTTCTGGTCGAAGTTTTCGGGCTTCATTTAGTGAAGTTATTGCCTCCACGACTGCATCGGCTGCCTCTGACAGGCCATCGGCATGTCAAATTTCGCTTAAATTAGCCCAGTTTAATTTCAAGTAAAAATCAGGAAAATTGTTCTTTCTAAGACTAGTGGTGGCTTAATAAATTCACAGGTTTCTAAAGCGGGCATATTTAATCTGGTCCGCCCATGTAATATTTATCTAACGACGTGCTTGAATTTACGTAACAAAAATTAATAATGCGACTTGGGTAACCAAAAAAAGTTGAGCACTAAACGTGAAGGTTTTACATCATTTACGAGCGCCTTTCACACAAGCTTTAACATTTAATTCTTGCTTCGTTTGCGGCGTAAAGACAAATAAGTCCACTCACGTAATAATGTAAGATAATTCACGCGATGTGGAAGTCCACAGCTTTGGCGTCATCTTAATAGACGCTTGATGAAAGTTTCGCCACTGCCGTTGAAATTAAAATAGAGCCAGAGTAGGCTCGTGTTTGCACAAGGCGTATGGTCCCCGAATATATCATTTACGCCTGTCATTGCTCGAGACTTCCTAATCTCTTATTTCACTACCCTACTGTCAAACTTGTTAGTAAAAATGACACCTCGACGAATTTCTTAGCACCTACGGAATTTTTTTCTCGCAGTAGGAAATCTCTCTTTTGTCGCCTTTCGCTAGCATCCTTGCCAACCCTGGCGTCATGTGGTGTGCAAAAAAAAGCTGTATGCAGGTCCTCATGTAATAGTAAGCAACAAACTCAGCTAAACACAAGTTTTCCACAGCAGTGATAGAAACTGATCTAATACTGTATCGTTCTATGATGTTAGATTTGAAGATGTCTGTGCTTTCATCATCAAGCTCTTCTTGTGTTTTTGCAACTCTCACCCTTTTCTCTGGTAAGTCTGTACCAACAAACACCGTTGCTGGGAATATTTTTCTTAACCATAGTTCAGGCATACATCTGTACACACATTCTTGTGAACTAACTTCACGAGTTGATAAGAATGCAGCACCTATTTTTCTCAAGCCATCTCTCACATTCATGTTTGCAAGTTTAGCATCCTTTGCTGCATTCATAATTGCCTGTGAGCACTCAGTTTCATCCTTTGTGAAATATGCACATACATATGTAATGCACTTATAATGATCAAACACTGGTTGTTAGTCAACGTTTGCTGCAAAACCCTTAATGCCGCTACATTGTACATAGTGGAGTTCGTGAGCTCTGCGTGGGATCACACTAGTTTGGTGAAAATGTCCCGATGTAGAATAAATGATCAACACATGAGTTGGCATTTCATGGCCACTTTACCGTGGCAGTTTAATGGATATTCCAAAAGGAGAACTTTGACACTTGTCAATGGTAATTAAAATATCATTTTCAGCAAAGGTGGGGTGATAAAAGGGGCCACAAGTCACAGAAATGTGGCAGCCCCACCAAGATACCACAGGAGAGCTCAAGAATTAAAAGACAATGTGTTAAAAGATAATGAGTATATTGGCGGATCCATAGCAGCCCGTGCCTGACCTATGTCACTGACAAGTTTATGGCTTGCGCTAAACTGACTATATAAAATGTGGCAGGCCGTGTCTGACCCACATGTCTGTCACATAGACTTAAGGAACATGGGCGAAGCCCGCAACTCAAAATTGCTATAATATAACTGGGGACGGAAACAAGAGCAGCTCCTGCCTGACCTCCCGTTCCGGCAATGCCAAAATTGCGATGATGGACTATATCCGATAATAAAAACCAAACTTACACTTAATTACCACCGATATAATATCCGATAATAAAAACAACCCTTACACTTAATTACCATATTGACAGATCAGTAACAGCCCTTGCCTGACGTACTTCACCGACAAGCTTACACAGTTACGGCTTCTAGAAAAGTACCGATAGCAAAAACAACACTTAAAAATTACCATATTGGTGGATCAGTAACAGCCCTTGCCTGACTTACTTCACCGACAAGCTTACACAGTTACGGCTTCTTAAAAAATACAGTAGAGATATGCAGCACGTGCCTGACCCACATAACTGCAGTGGAAAGTCAGAAAATGCAATTATTAAATAGTTAACGAGAAAAACAGTCGAAGCCCTGGCTGACCCCTGCCTGTCTCAGAACTACAAAGACATCTAGTATTGAACTCGCCAGAAATGATAGCAGCCCTTGTTTGACCTACCTTTCTGAGAGCCAAGCACAAACGTACACAAAACAAGTTCTAGGCGGTCGTGGGTGTGTGACCTTATTGTATGCAGTAATGTTAATTTACCTGGAGGCGTTCAGTGCAAATGTATAGTTTAAACACATCAGATTTCCAGCGGCCAAGAGTGCGAATTTGGGCATCAGAAAATCCTTTATCAGCTGCAAGTGAAGCGGCGCCAATTTGGAAGCTGTGTCCTTTATATCTACGTGTATCAAGGCCACAAAATTGTAAACACCGGGAGAGTTCAGTGTTAAATTGGTAAACTGTGATAGGTGCAAGGTTTGGTTGGCAAAATAGGGTACCCGGGAGGGCCCCTCTTAGTTTGCAATACTCGACTAAAGCTTGCACGGGACAGTATGGCAAGGTATCCTCGCGTTCAATCAAGGTTTCAAAGTGTTTCCTATCGGTATTGTGCTTAAAAAGGTGGTAATAATAATCTTAATCATTTGCGGTTGGCCATGTTGCATCAAAAACTTTAAATCCTGAAGTCGTAAGACAGACGCCGCACAGTCCGCACCCTTAGCCGCAAGTTCACCAATACGAAAGAAGCTGTAAAAGGCTAACAAGAACATGGCTGAGTAAAGGCAACACTGATACGCCGAAGAATTGGTATGTCGGAGAGATCTAATAAGCTCGTGCAAGACCGGTCCGGTAATAGGTAAACGAAGGTCGACCAAACGCCGGTGGCTCAAAGCGGTTAACAGCTTATGAATCAAAAATGATTTTGTTGGGTCGGTAGAGCTTTTGATCTTGTAAACATAACTGATAGCGGAAAGATACGAAGTAATTGTAGAAGGTGCTAGTTTCTTAGCAGATAGGTAAGCGATAAAAAGAGCTAAGTGGGAAGATGATAAGGGAAGCTTAGGAGTCGGTGACTTGTAGAAGCGTTCGTAAAATTGCTGCAGAGTCCTCCAGGCCCTCTGGTACGATTTTTTGGTACCGGGTGCTAAAGCAGAGTCTAGTAAATCTTTTAGATGAGTGACCAATTCTCCAGCAGAAGGTTCGTTGGTACCGTTGTTGGGAATTCGTCTGCCTCCGGCGCTAGTTCCCTGAAGCTCCCCACCTGAAAACGGGAGATATAATCGGCTTGGCTGTTCTGCAAACCGGGAACATGCTGAGCACGGAATAGTATATTATAACTTAGACAACTTAGAACGAGGTCACGTGAAAGAACCATTACTTATGCTTCGATGTTTTCTTGTTGGTAATATCAACGAGAGCAGAATTATGGGTAAAAAATAGCACACAGCGGTCAGACAAATGAGACCCCCAAATGTGGACTGCAAGGACAATCGGAAACAACTCTAGGAAAGTTATGTTAAAGTCTTTCCATTCCGTAGGAAAAGCGCCGCCGAACCAGTGCTTCCCAAATATCGCACCATAACCTTTTGACACTGCGGCATCCATATATAGGCCAAGTCTAAACGAATTATCCCAGCGATCTGACAGAAAAAATGCCCTGCCATTAAAACGATCTAGAAAAGTAAACCACATGCGTATATCTTGTTTGGCCTCTCGGTTTAAACGGATGTGGTGATGAGGGTGCATCAGACCACTGGTAAGATCGATAAAGCATTGTAAAATGGCACGGCCTGGGACAACGACTGAACAACAAAAATTCAACAGGCCAATTAAGGACTTCAGTTCGTGGAGTGTAACTGAGCGCTTCTTATAATATTGATGTAGTAAGGTGCGAGATTTGGTAAGCTTGTCTAACGGCAACCTGGCCTCCTGACGCACAGAATCGAGTTCTATCCCAGCAAATTGTAAAGTGGTATTTGGGCCTACTGTCTTTTCATGAGCAATGGGGACTCCAAGGAATTTGCACATGGCTAGAAAATTATGTAAGTCTGTGCTGCATTTATCTTTGGTAGGTGCAATAAACAGGAAGTCATCTAAAATATGTATAACTGCAGAGGCATGCAAGTGTTGTGTGGCTAGCCACTCTAAAGAAGAACTAAATTTTTCGAAAATAGCACAGCTTGATTTGAGCCACATAGCTAAACAACGATCAAAATAGCATTGATTGTCCCATTTGATGCCGAGTAAAGGGTACTCGAGTGGGTGGACAGAGATAATATGGAATGCAGACTTAATATCGGTTTTAGCCAGAAAACAACCGTTACCCAATTTTTTTAAGATCGAAATGGCATCGTTAATACTAGTGTATTGCACTGACGAAGATTCGTCAGGAATAAAATCATTAACAGAAGAACCTGTGGGGTATGATAAATGGTGGATCAGTCTAAACTCATTGGGAGTTTTCTTAGGAATTATGCCAACAGGCGAAGTGCGAAAACTAGGAAAAGGGGGAGCCTCGAAAGGACCCACAACCCACCAGCATCAATTTCTTTCTTTAATTTTGGGAACACAACGTCCGGACTGTGTAGGGCGCTTTGTAAATTAGGAGACTCAAAATGAGAATATTCACCAATGTAAGAAATTCGAAAACCACTACGGAAGCCGTCAACTAAAAATTTTTTAAGGGGCAGACTATAACTGGCCAGTAAAGATTCAAGCCGATCCGCCTTTACGGGCGTTACTGGTTGGCTGCCCAACACCCGAAGTAGCAACTGGCGATCTTAATTTGCCCACGTTAGAGCGCTGGAGGGTCGAGGAGACCTGACATTGACTGGCGGGATGTTTGGCCTGGCATTTAAAGCAGATGTGCTCGTAGTGGCACCCTTTACACTGCCTACCGGCATAAAATGCCCAGCATGTCCCTTTCGGAAAATTTTTGGAGGAGGGACGAAAACGAGCCCGAGAGTTGACCCTATCTATAGTGGCGGAAAACTGGGATCTGCCGTGGGAATTAGTCATAGCCCGGAGCCATAATTCCCAATGGATCTGATCCCAAGGGTAGCTCTCAGGCGCCGACTGCCTCAGGTAGTGAAACTGTTCGTCATAAAAAAGCCAGTCCGCCGATTTCTGAGAAAGGTCACGCACCACTTCACAATATTTTAATAACTTCAGGGCGTCGCCGGATGCTCTCTCCGCATAAACCAAAGCGAAAATGTTAAAGAGAGGCCTGGGAGCGTGGAATATGGCGGACACGTCTCGAATGTGCTCCAGATAATTTTGTTTTTTGTCTGGCTGAAGACATGACTAGTAAGTCACATATATTAGAAAAACGTAGGTCTTAACTCTCTCGGAGTTGGGAGCAAAAGGAGGGATGAAAAGAACGAGAGAAGACAGTTCTCAAACAGATGAAGAAGATGCTGACGCTGAATCCCAACATGGCTGCCATGCAGTGAATGAGAGACTCACAAGTATTGAGGAAAAATTGAATGTGCTGTTACAAATAATGCCGAAGTTAGAAGGGTACAAAAGAAGGATAACTGATTTGGAAGAAGAAAACAGACATTTGAAGGAAAGCCTTGAAAACGCCCACGCTGAAATCAAAGATCTGGCCTCAGAGTTCAAGAACATACACTCCGAACAAAATGCTGCTAGTTCTGTCATGCAAAGAGTAGAGAATGATCTCCTCGAGCTATGCCGCCGGCATATAAAGCTGGAATGCCATAGCCGTCGAGGAAATTTAAAATTTTTCGGCATAAACGAACGAGAAGACAAATCAAATACCGGCGCGGAGAAAGCTTTACGGGATTTCATGCGCTGCAAGCTTAAAATACCACCCTCCGATGTAGAGCAGATTCAATTCGATAGAGTACACCACATTTCAACGCAAGTATCAAACCCAGCAAGAGTCCAGGGTACACGACCACGTCTGATCATCGTCAAACTGACACAGTTCCAAGACAAAGAATTTATAAAATCGTTTCTTAAGAACCTGCCCAAAGGCTCATGCTATGGAATATCAGATGACTTCCCGAAAGAGGTAGATGATGTTAGAAAGAAGCTGTACCCAATTCTAAAGGCCGCAAAGAATGAGAAGAAAACTGCGTATTTTAGTGTAGAAAGACTTATTATTAATGGCACTGTTTATCGCGGCCCTGAAACGACAAATATTCCCTTCTATGGTCGTTTAATGAGCAACTAACACTAGATGCCCTGTTAGTTTATTCAGTATTTACTTTTTGTTAATATCATGTCTACCAGCCGCCAACTAGCTCCTGGATTCCAGTCAAAACGCCGCACAAAAGTTTAGGTAAGTCTTTAGTAGTTATGTTGTGCCGTTTCATCGCTGCAGTGTTTACATCAAATTATTCCGTAACAAATCAAATAATCAGCCTTAAGAGATTCAATTCACGAGCAAAATGGTCCTTTATTGCGTTTCTGTGCGTTTCGCATTTTTGGTACGTTTCTTTTTAAATTTTTCTCGTCACAATTTCTCTTTAGGAAATGTTGCTAAGTTTAAATGGCACGGTGTTGGCGGTTGCACTGTGGCCAAAACGGTTAGATACGATCTACCGGTCCTAGCTCTATTTACCCCAGATATATTTATTTTGCAACTGGGAACCAACGATCTTTCCCACCTTGATCCTATAGTCGCGGGTTCCTCTATTGAGGAGCTCGTAACAACTCTCCATGATAAATACAATGTAAGGATTGTTTGTGTGTGCCAAACCCTTCGGGGATCCGACCCAGTATTCAATGCCCGTGTCCACTTGCTTAAAAAATACCTTAAAACCTTTTTCATGGCTATAACACCAGAAGTCGTGATTTACTGCGCCCTCCCTTTGCAAAAACTACCAAATACCAAGGTAGCTTTAGAATAAATGGTGCTCGGACCTATAACACCTGCGTTACATGTTGTCTTAACTTAATTAATTGTCTAACTTTCATGTTTTAATGTCTTTGTTTATGTGTTTTGCCAGGGCTCCATTTAAACTAGCTCTGCTAAATTGGATGCCCCTGGATAAATAAATAAATAAATAAATAAATAAATAAATAAATAAAAAACCTTATTGGAGCCTCTCCATTATTCGTTTTTCTGGGCCACAGGGGTTTTTGGAATTCTTCCCAGGATTTTCTCGCACGTGATGGTGTGCATCTCAATAGGCAAGGGCACTTTAAATTTTTCAGGAGTCTCAGAGGGGCCGTTTTGAGGTCTTTGTGTATTTATTCGGCTACCGCCACTTAATTCCAGGATGTGGATATAGATAACATTTTTCTATTTCTTTTGTAACTGCTAGCGCCTCAAAGCCATTTCCTTCAGATCTGTCAATAGATTACACCAAGCCGTGTTTTTGTTGCCTAGTGATTCAGCTAATTTTACAGCTGCATTTAGCCGAATATATCTGCTATGCTGTTTCCGTTGGCTTATTGTGGTTGGCTTATCATTTGGCCACCTTGGTGCACAGTACATTCCTGTGCATCAGTTTTTATACTTTGATACGGTATGCACTTTCCATTAGCGTGCTTTGTCTTATACCGTTTGCACAGTCCAATACTGTGCTTTTCTTTTATACCGGCTCCGGTTGTTTTTGTTGCTTACAGCTTACCGCTTGAGTGTACAATCACTTTTGATCGCCTATTTTTGTAGGTGTGTCCAATGCACTCGGTATGACGTTTATGAAAAGGGAAATGCCTGAAGCCATTGCCTTTATCACCAATAATTTTAAATTGCTATCTATATTGGAACTACCATACGTTATATTAACCAGACAACAGCAGTTTCTACTGATTGTAATCCCCTCTACGCTCTCCTCAAAACTTGAGACCAGCTGAATAAAGTGAATTCTGAAAGTAACTTATAGAAATCATTCGCAACTAGTAGGCTGTATCACGTCACCGTTTTCTCTCCAATATTTAAATTTCCGCAAAATCAGACGATGAAAGATGTATTCCATAACGTCTACCAAACACGTGGGAATGGCAAGCTGCTGTACCACAGTTATCAAGCGTGGCTATCATGAGATACTCAAAGTTCACAGGCGCCAAACTAAGAGTGGTTGAGGATGTTTAAGCAAGGCTAGGCTATGAAACATTAAGTAAAGTTACGTCTAAGCCGGATGTTACAGTACAGCTAAGAATTATCTCTGAGGATGTCTAAGGACGGCTAAGGATGTTTAAGTATGGCTAAGGATGGCTAAGTACGGCTTAGGATGGCTAAGTACGGCTAAGGATCTCTAAGTACAGCTAAGGATGGCTAAGTACGGCTAAAGATGCCTAAGTACGGCTAAGGATGCCTAAGTACCACTAAGGATGCCTAAGTACAGCTAACGATGGCTAAGTACTGCTAAGGACGCCTAAGTACAGCTAAGTTTAGTATCTTGTAAGTAACTTGTAAAGGAGTCAGTGAACCACACGGAATCCCCATTGCAACTGTTTTATTCTCTAACACACTCCCCATATATATACATTACTCACGTGCTTCTTAATAATTTGATTGCGTCATCACAAATATTATGTTACAGCAATTCACACAAACACTAAATCCCTCCCTTGACTGAATTTAAAAATCAACTATAATCAGTATTGCTATTTTCTGGTAAATAAGCGAAACCAACAGAACTCATTCGCATACTACGACTTGCAAATGTTCAGTAGCAGTTCGGTGACAACTGTTCAGTGCTGCTTGGAGTTTATACACTGTAACTGATAGTCCCTCAGATGTGCCGGTGCACGTCTGACACGAACAGACCTTCGCACACCTTGTTCTGCTGCCCGTGGAGGATTCATTGCCTGTGGAAGATCAAAATCCATCACATAATCATCTTCCTCCCGTACAGCAGTGTTCTGATGCAACTTGTGGACATGCGACACATTGCGCATGAACACACGTCCATTTGCTTCTTAATAATTTGATTGCATCATCACAAATATTATGTTACAGCAATTCACACAAACACTAAACTAAGGATGTCTAAGTACCGCTAAGGATGCCTAAGTACGCCTAAGGATGCCTAAGTACAACTAAGGATGTCTAAGTACAGCTAAGGATGTCTAAAGATGGCTAAGTACGGCTAAGGATGTATAAGTACGGCTAAGTACAGCTAAGGATGTCTAAGTACGGCTAAGAATGTCTAAGTACCGCTAAAGATGCTTAAGTACAGCTAAGGATGTCTAAGTACCGCTAAGGATGCCTAAGTACGGCTAAGGATGTCTAAGCACAGCTAAGGATGGCTAAGTACGGCTAAGGATGTCTAAGTACAGGTAAGGATGCCTAAGTACGGCTAAGGATGTATATGTACAGCTAAGGATGTCTAAGTACAGCTAAGGATGGCTAAGTACGGCTAAGGATGTCTATGTACAGCTAAGGATGGCTAAGTACAGCTAAAGATGTCTAAGTACCACTAAGGATGGCTAAGTACGGTCAAGGATGTCTAAGTACAGCTAAGGATGTCTAAGTACCGCTAAGGATGTCTAAGTACCGCTAGCGATGGCTAAGTACAGCTAAGGATGTCTAAGTACGGCTAAGGATGGCTAAGTACGGCTAAGGATGTCTAAGTACGGCTAAGGATGGCTAAGTACGGCTAAGGATGTCTAAGTACAGCTAAGGACGGCTAAGTACGGCTAAGGACGTCTAAGTACGGCTAAGGACGTCTAAGTACGGCTAAGGATGGCTAAGTACAGCTAAGGATGGCTAAGTACAGGTAAGGATGGCTAAGTACAGCTAAGGATGGCTAAGTACAGCTAAGGATGGCTAAGTACAGCTAAGGATGGCTAAGTACAGCTAAGGATGTCTAAGTAGAGCTAAGGATGTCTAAGTACCGCTAAGGATGTCTAAGTACCGCTAAGGATGGCTAAGTACTGCTAAGGATGGCTAAGTACGGCTAAGAATGGCTAAGTACGGCTAAGTACGGCTAAGGACGTCTAAGTATGGCTAAGGACGTCTAAGGATGGCTAAGTACGGCTAAGGACAGCTAAGGACGGCTAAGTACGGCTAAGGATGTCTAAGTACCGCTAAGGATGGCTATGTACCGCTAAGGATGGCTATGTACGGCTGAGGACGTCTAAGTACGGCTAAGGATGCCTAAGTACGGCTAAGGATGTCTAAGTACGGCTAAGGATGTCTAAGTACGGCTAAGGACATCTAAGTACAGCTAAGGATGGCTATGTACGGCTAAGGACGTCTAAGTACAGCTAAGGATGGCTAAGTATGGCTAAGGATGGCTAAGTACGGCTAAGGATGCCTAAGTACGGCTAAGGACAGCTAAGGACGGCTAAGTACGGCTAAGGATGTCTAAGTACCGCTAAGGATGGCTATGTACCGCTAAGGATGGCTATGTACGGCTGAGGACGTCTAAGTACGGCTAAGGATGCCTAAGTACGGCTAAGGATGTCTAAGTACGGCTAAGGATGTCTAAGTACGGCTAAGGACATCTAAGTACAGCTAAGGATGGCTATGTACGGCTAAGGACGTCTAAGTACAGCTAAGGATGGCTAAGTATGGCTAAGGATGGCTAAGTACGGCTAAGGATGCCTAAGTACGGCTAAGGATGTCTAAGTACAGCTAAGGATGTCTAAGTACGGCTAAGGATGTCTAAGTACCGCTAAGGATGGCTATGTACGGCTGAGGACGTCTAAGTACGGCTAAGGATGCCTAAGTACGGCTAAGGATGTCTAAGTACGGCTAAGGATGTCTAAGTACGGCTAAGGACATCTAAGTACAGCTAAGGATGGCTATGTACGGCTAAGGATGTCTAAGTACCGCTAAGGATGGCTAAGTACGGCTAAGGATGGCTAAGTACGGCTAAGGATGCCTAAGTACGGCTAAGGATGTCTAAGTACAGCTAAGGATGTCTAAGTACGGCTAAGGATGTCTAAGTACCGCTAAGGATGGCTAAGTACGGCTAAGGATGGCTAAGTACGGCTAAGGATGCCTAAGTACGGCTAAGGATGCCTAAGTACAGCTAAGGATACCTAAGTACGGCTAAGGATGTCTATGTACGGCTAAGGACGTCTAAGTACGGCTAAGGATGTCTAAGTATGGCTAAGGATGGCTAAGTACGGCTAAGGACGTCTAAGTACGGCTAAGGATGTCTAAGTATGGCTAAGGATGGCTAAGTACGGCTAAGGATGCCTAAGTACGGCTAAGGATGTCTAAGTACGGCTGAGTAGGGCTAAGTATGGGTAAGGATGTGTACGTAACCGCCCGGACCACTATATGGGTGCCTACACCAAGTATATGGGTGCCTACACCAATTACTTACCAAAACTGGAGATGCTGCATTGAAGACCGCAGTCTTTACACAAAGGAGGATGGATCCTCGATCGTGGGGGAGAGAAGTCTCCTGGCAGATGGAGGGTTGTGCCATATACCATTTCTGCTGAAGTACATGACAGGTCTTCCTTGAGAGTTGCACGAATTCCAAGGAGGACAATAGGGAGGTCATCGACCCAGTTACTACCTGCCAGATGTGCTTTCAGGCCTGTTTTAAGGTGTCTGTGGAACCTCTTGACAAGACCATTTGCCTGTGGGTGGTACGCTGTGATGCAGAGGCGTGTAGCACCAAGGAGATTCATGAGTGAATGCCAAAGGTCAGACTCGAACTGCTGTTCCTGATCAGTGGTGATTGTCGTTGGAACACCAAACCATGAGATCCAGCCTGTTAGGAGGGCTGAAGAGCAGGACTCAGCGGTGGCATCAACCATGGGAATTGCCTCAGGCCAGCGGGTGTAACGGTCAATGCAAGTAAACAGGTAAGTTTAGCCTTTAGATAGAGGTAAGGGCCCAACAATGTCCACATGAATACTATCGAAACAACAGTCAGGTGGGGTGAAGGCCTTCAGCGGGGCTTTAACGTGCTGTTGCACTTTTGACTGCTGACAGTCATGGCAAGTACAGGTCCAGCAGGCAACGTCTCGCTTCATATTGGGCCAGACGTACCGTTCAGATATCAGACAACGAGAGGCCTTGGTGCCAGGATGAGACAAAGAGTGCAGTTTGTCAAAGATGGCTCGACGCATCGTCGAGGGCACAAGTGGACGGGGACGACCTTGGGAGATATCACAAAGAAGAGTCAACCCGGAGTGCGAAAGAGGTACTTGTGCGAGCTTCAATGAACTGGGGGAGGTGGAAAGCTTAAGGAGCTCCTCATCTTGGTCTTGGGCAGAAGCAAAGGTGTCAAGGTCGATTGGGGAGTCTTCTAGGTCAAGGATGTTGCGTCACAGGGTATCAGCGACACGATTAGCTTGACCTTCGATATGGCAGAGGTCTGTCGTGAACTCAGAGATAAAAGGCAGGTGCCGGACCTGCCGTGGTGAATGCCGTTCGGCACTGGAGTGAAGCGCAAAGGTAAGAGGCTTGTGGTCAGTGTTGATATGGAAAACACGGCCCTCAACAAAATACTGGAAATGTCGGACAGCTGTTCACAATCAAAAGCACTGTATTTCAGTTCCGCAGGGCTCAACTTCTTCGAAAAGAAGGACATAGGTTTCCATTGTCCATTAGTGAACTGTTCAAGCACTGCTCCAACAGCTCGGTTTGATGCATCTGTCGTAATGCAGGTGGCAGCATGCGGCTGAGGATGGACCAACATCACAGCCTCTGACAAAGCCATTTTGGCTGCTTCGAATGCTTGCTGACAGGAGGCAGTCCATATGAAACTGTCACCTGCCAGCGCCAGGTGAAGAGGTTGTAAGATCTCAGCACAACCGGGGACAAAGCGGTGATAGTAATTGATGAGGCCAACAAACTGGTGCAGTGCTTTCTTGTCTTGGGGAACTGGAAACGTGCGAACCCCTTCAACACGGGTAATGTGGGGTCGGATACCAGCTGTGCTAATGGTGTGGCTTAAGAAGTTCACTTCTGACTTGCCAAATTTGCATTTTGCTGGGTTGATGACAAGGCCATGGTTAGATAAGCACTGAAAGAGGGTGCGAAGGTGTTGAAGGTGCTCGTCTACGGAGGAGCTAGCGATCAAGATGTCATCCAGGTAGATGAAGACAAAGTCTAAGTCACGACAGACATGGTCAATGAACCGCTGGAAGGTCTGGGCAGCATTGCATAAGCCAAAGGGCACGCGGCAGAACTCGTACAGACCAAATGGAGTTAAAATGGCCATCTTAGCAATGTCATCCTCAGTAACAGAGATCTGACGGTAGGCGCGAGCCAAGTCAATCTTGGAAAAGATGGTTTTACCAGCCAAATTGGATACAAAATCCTGAATATGGGGAATGGGGTAGCGATCAGGAGTTGTGATGTCATTCAGCCTGCGGTAGTCCCCACATGGGCGCCATTCACCATTGCCTTTTGGGACCATGTGGAGTGGAGAGGCCCATGTGCTGGAGGATGGGCGCACAATTCCCATGTGGAGGAGTTTGTTGAACTCAGCTTTGGCAGCAACCAATTTCTCTGGGGAAAGACGTCGCGATCGTGCAAAGACGGGTCGCCTTCGGTGACAATGTGATGGGAGACACCATGTCTGATAGGGGTATCACTGGTGCAAGGGCTTGTCAATGAAGTCTTGAAGTCGTGTGAAAGGATCACTGGTGGATGGTGCACAGAAAGAAGATTGAGGTGAGGAGTGGGGCATGGTGAAGATTCTGCTTCGACACATGTCCCATTCCTAGTGTCAATTAGGCTTCATCTGTCCAGGTCCACCAACAATTTGTGTTGCAACAGAAAGTCAGCGCCGATGATGGGTTGAGACACATCAGCTACTAGAAATCGCCAGGTTAGTGGGCGTGGGAGCCCAAAATCGAGGATTAACTGTTGAGAACCGTAAGTGTTAATGATAGCGTTATTCGCAGCTTGCAAGGTGATGTCACCTTTCTTGAAGCGATCTGATCGTCCAGCCGGGAGAACACTAAGTGCAGCTCCCGTGTCAATTAAAAAATTCAGTTTAGTGTTATTGTCAAAAAGTTGAAGGAGGGGAGAGGTGCCAGTCGCGTGGGCTGTGTTCAACGACTGGCAGTCAAGTTTCCCTGTGGCCGTTGAAACTTGCAGGGTTCACGGCATTTCAAAGCTTTCACGCCAAATCGCTTGTGGTACCAACAAATATCAGGTTGGGAGCGAGACTGGTTGTTCACGCACTGGTGAAGGCGACTGTAATGTTTTCCAGATCTTTTGTAGCTCAGTTTTAATGGCGGTAATTTCAGAATCACCTGAGTGCTAAAGTTCATAAACCAGTGCTTGAGGACCTTGGACTTCTGCCATGTTGTCCGCCATGTCGGCGAGCTCACTGAGGCTGGCACCTTTGTGCACCGCAAGGGCCTTGCGAACGGTGAGTGGAAGTTTCTGCAGGAAAAGCTCACAAAAAATCTCATCATTGGCAGCGTCTGTGACTGTACCTCCGTGAAGCTTCAACATATGCCGTAATAGCTGTGATGGCTTTCGATCCCCAAGGTCTTCCACATGAAGAAGCTGCTGTAAACATTGTCGTTTTGAAGGGCAGACACGGTTTTGTAATTCGGTTTTCAGTGCTGTATAAGGAGCTTCTGGCGGTCGCAGAATAATGTCACAAGGCATATTGAGGCTGGGAGAGGCATATTAAGGCATATTGGGCGGGGAGAATGCGAACCATATGACCAAACTTCGTCTTCTCCTGAGTGATATTTTGAGCTGCGAACAACGCAGCGTGTGAACCAAAGCTCAGGGTCAGGCGGCCAGAAATCTGGTATTTTCAGCAAAACAGCGCTAGTGAGAGCAGTTGGTTCTGTCGGAATGGGAGCTTCGTTGGGCATCATCACGTCGGGGTCACCAATTTAGTGTTCACAATAGATGAACACTAACAAGACTTAATCTTCTTTATTCTACTAACAACAGAACACTGGAACCACAACAGCTTGCTTAAAGAACACGTGTTCACAATGCGAAGGAATAGCTAAATCCCCTCTAAGAACTAAATGTCATGCGATAACGCAAGAATGTTCTAGAAATGTCATGCAAGGAATGTTGGGGGTCACCACATTCTCTTAAATAGAAACTATTTGAAGTAAATTGCAAAGTATCCTTTTTTACACAAAATCAAGAAAATGGCATTTTTTATAGCAACAGTAAGGAATGATTATATATGTTTGACTGCTCGTTGCATGTTTCAACCCTGATAGCTATTCAATAATACTTTTTTGCCCCTGTGATGTACTTAAATTATTTTTTGGATCGTTTTGATTGTGTCTTCTTTGATTTAGATTTAGTTCTACTTGCTGGCTGTTTCCTTTTTCCTCTTTTTATTTGTTCGGGTGGTGGTTCAGCACAAACTGGTACATCAGTAGTCGGCACCAGTTCTTGGGGCTTCTCATAGCTAAGACGCATACGTGCTTTTCTCTTTGTTCTAATGGAGTTTTCCCAGTACTCAGCATTTTTGTGGTGTATTTTCTGGGTTTCCTCTCCCTTTGTTTCAATCCACGAATACGATTTTCTGCCGGAAGAATTTCAGCAGGGTCATCTGTATGATTTGTTTTGTGCTTCAAAATTCTTCTGGCATCGTCGTTGTTTTTCTCCACACCTAAAAGTGAAAATTGTTATCTGGATTGATATTACTGCTTTTATTTTCCATATTTATGTGATGTATATTCGAAATAGCATGAAGGATACCTTGATCACTAAAGTGCTTGAGGTTGTTATGCTGTGTTACCGTATGGGGAATGTGGTATGCAGCTGCATGCATATAGCACGTGACACGCTTACGTGCATATCCAATCCTCTTATCCCCGAGGGTAGAGAATGTATCAATCCATGTTTTTATCTGAAAAAAAAAAGCAATTCCATACAGTACATTGTAAAATGTTGTTTGGACAGATGTGCTACTGCATGGATTTGATAAGAATCTTTGTTTCTTTGGTTTACCTTTTGACAATAAACATCAACATTGGTTGGTTCAAAACATGAGATGAAGCTGCAGTACATATCATGAAATCCCTACAAGAATAGAGCCAAAGTGAGAAATTTTGTTTGGCAGCAACAACGAAATCACAGCGTAAAATCTGCTGAGTTGTTTTCTGAAACACTGCCGTATCAATTTATTATTGTTGATTACTTTAACATTTAACATCTATACCTTCCACAACTCGACAACAGTTTTGGCTGTCTCCTGCTGGATCAGGGGCTCCAACTTGCCGGGAAGAAGTTTCAGTAGAGTCTTGCTGTCATCTCCCATCAGGCTTGTCCACTCCCAAGTCCCAGAGCCTTTTCCATCTGCATTTCTTTTCTCCCACACTGAGAAAGAAACACCAAAGCTGTTGATTGCCAACGAGTCACCCTCGCGAGGACGCGAGGGTGACGAGGCGGCAGCATTATAAAGCCGTGTGTGCGAGTTGATTTTGGTACAGGGAGACGAAATCTCGAATGAAAAAAGTTAGCATAAGGTAATGTAAGAGTGACATCATCGGTGATTGTTTTCGAGTTAGCCAATGGCATCGCGGTATTTTTTTATCTAAACCAATCACATCAGGAGGATCATGATCGGTGACAAGATGACCACATTGACCTCATTGACCTCATGGTGGCTTGTGCGGGCTTAGGCAGGAAAAGGTGAGTGGAAATATTGATATTATTCACTCGTGAGTGTTGTCTTCTTGCGTGTACTTTAATTTAGTGTTTTTGAGAGCCAGAGTGTCAGAAATCTAACACCTAGCAGGCTGAAAAATCGCCCAGCGAGGCTAAAATCGCCCAGCGAGGCAGTTATCCGCGAAATCAGCTCGAAAACGGCTAGCTTGCCAAAACAGTCAATTGCCTTGACAAGATCGGCCAGCGTGCCATTTAAGAAACAAAAAACAAAACCACTTGAACATAATCACTATAAACTCAATCAGAGGGCGTATAAAGCCTCTTCTTTTATCGAGCTAGTGTGCTCAAAATTACAAATTTGACAGTCACGGCGAGCGTGCCAAAACAGCAATCTTGCCAAAACAACAGTCAATTGTTTACAAAATCGGCCAGCGTGCTATAACTAAGGAAAAAACAAACACTTGAATATATTCAAATATATTCACTATAAACATAATCAGAGGGAATATAAAGCCTCTTTCCAATCGAGTCACGAGTCACACGACGTGTCGCTGTTAGTTTGTGCTCATCCATTAGCGTTCACAAAAACAGTCTAAGCTCTGTTTGCCAGAAAGCCACTATCTGTCAAGCTTGAGGGAACTCAGCAAATCAATTTGGATAGTCTTCTTATTCCAAAATTTCAGGGGCTTGCAGCTGTAGCTTCGTTTGAAAATTATCCGATCAGAAGTGCTCAGGTCCAAAGTCCACTTGCTGAAGTGCGTGCTCACGAGAATTTTATTATGCTTCTTCTATTCTGTATGTTGTTAGTCGTAAATCATTGTAAGGGCCATAGTGGTGTGACTAATTTCGATTTTTCACGTGGATATCAAAATGTTACCGTTTTCAGATTCCGCGGGAGATATTTGTCAAGACGTATACTTATCCTTCTAATGGTAGTTTCAATCCCTTTGCAATTTCTAATAAAGAAGCACACGTATTAAATGGAAACATAAATAACTTAGAAGCTGCAAAACTGTTAGAGGAAAATAGCTATTCGTTTGGCAGAGATCACGTTACAAGTTTTGTTCTTAAAAACATTTTAAAACAAGAGCATTTGGGATTTGCGTTCTAAGAACATGTTAAAACACAAACATGTCACATTTGAATTCATGCTCATTTCTAACAACAATGTTGGTTTCATCTCTCTCAAGTAATGCAAGGGACTCATATTTCACCTCTAATCTACCCTACAAGTTTAATTCTTATAGACATTTTAAAAAACAAAGAAAAACATGTGAGTTTTGCTCTGCTTTTTTAAACAACGATTCAGTTTTAAAAAATCGACTGTACTCTGGTTACTTCTTAATTTTCTCTGCGCACACAACTGTGCCAGTGTTTACTCGTTGGCACTCTACCGGCAGGTATTCCTAGTAGCTTAGATAAGCTTTTAAAGGTGGACTTTTTTCTTCCCAGTGAGGAAACTCTCCTTATCATACCACTGCATCGCATCTTCTATCACGTTACCAATCAGGACATCTGTGATGCGCAGCATTAAATGGAGCTCATACAAAATGAGGTGATCCAGTGGGATGTTAAGGAGTGGTTTATGCACACAGCAAAAGTTCTCTCCCTTGGACTTGGTGGGGAATTCATGTAGCTCTTTTAATGTCCTCCTCATGAAGTCACTGTTGTAGTAGTTGTCTGGCTTGCTCATGTCTCCCCTAAAAAAGAAGAGCATTAGTTATGTATCATATAGAACATTCATGTTAGGACAATATTTTTTTATTCTCAATAATACATAAGCATCAGGACAGAACAAAACTTATATCAATACATACACATACACCATATTTTGAAATGGTGGCTAAAACATGTGTCTGTATCTAGACCAGGAAGAAATTCAGTGTTTTATTAGATTTGAGACAACAAAATACTATGTAATTAATAACTTGGCTTATCAAATATTGATTGACCATTAAAGTTATGTTTAGATTAATACCTGTCTTTCTTATGAATTTTGCACCATAAGCAAGCAAAGGTTGAGTTGGCTACACTGATGCCCATAACCAGAAGCAAAAACGGAAGAAAAAGTAATGATATAATTAAGGCCTGACAAAATGACCAAGGAACATTACATTAAATCACAGAATGAAATAATCTTTATCATTCTGTGAATGCCACATGGGAAATTTGCATAATAAGATGTTTGGACTGAAATTAGAGAACAAAGGATAGTGGCCAAAATAAAGTTGTACACATCTTACCTTGTAATCATCCCCAGGAAATAGCTCAATGTCTACTCTTTTTCCTTCGATGGTGATGAAACCGCCCTCCTGGATTTCGTTGATGTCGTCAAATACTTCCTGGCCAAAGTTTCCCTACTTTCTGGGCCGTTCACTACAGCAATGGTGTGAGTACCTTATTTTGATATACAGTCAACTCTCTCTAAGGCGGACACCCTTGGTACCAGATTTACTGTCCGCCTTAGAGAGAGTTCATGTAAACTGATACCCGAACATCAAAACTGAAACCAGCGCTTTATTACTTTAATTACAGTGTACAATGTAGTCATGACGGGCCTGCTGTGTCTCTTTTATATATTCCTTATGGAATCCAACACAGTTCATACACACTTTGAACATTTGTGAATCAACCTTAACAAAACTCGTTTGTGTTGCTTGTTATTTGACAGTACGTGGAGTCGGGGTTCATAACCCCCATTCACTACGAAAAAACTTTGTAATGCTACACTGTTGTTGCGTTGCACATCGGCATCTTGTAGGCGCTGTGAGATCTTCATTCAACTGGTCACCATATTGTCATCCTTTAGCTTCGAAGAGGCAAAGTGCTGTAAGTCTGCTACAACCTTCATAGCTCCTGCAATCGACTGGATAGAACTCTCGACTGGTTCGATGTCTACTTCTTCCTGGTCACTATTTTCTACTACAGTCTCTTTTGAAGCTGGCTCGTCTGCCTCGTCAGCACAAATAGAAAGTGCCTCGTCTTGAAGAGCTTCCCGCCAGTCATCTCTGGATGTGCTGATGTTGGAACTTCTTCATCTACAGAGATATATTGCTCTGCCGAAAGCCTGTCGATACCATCGATACGTTTAACGAGGTTTCTGAATTCCTCAAACAACGCAGTGTCCTCTGTACCCTCTGACTCACAAATGGCAGGCGAAAATCCACACTTGTGAAAACACTTCCTGATCATTTCTCTGGGAACTTCCTCCCAGGCTTGCTTTACCCACCTTATTGCTTGCAGCACGTCAACTGTACTCACAATTTCTGCGGCGGTGGACCGAGGTTTAGCATGTGAAACTACAAATTTCAGCAGTAGTTTTCTGTAACAGACCTTCAAGTTCTTGATTATTCCAGCATCGAATGGCTGAAAGCGAGATGTCGTGTTAGGTGGCAAGAACACCATCTTGATGTTGCAATACAACAACAACAACAAGTTTATTCAGTATTACCATTTTGTACAGGTGTTACCGATTAAAATAACAATAATAAACAGCTAAGTTTAAGGAAATGCAGATATGATGGAACGGAAAAATTAACTTTGTTTCTTTCGTCTTTCAAATGCTTGAAAGATGAAACTAGCAGTTAGCCTGCTGATATGTGAATCAGTATTGTTAAAAAGAAAACAGATTTTATCATGGATATTGTAATGTGTATAAATAATGTATTTCGGTCGTTGATTTTAATAAAAAGAGTCTCTCTCAAATCATTGTATTGATCACAGTGAAATAATATGTGCAGTTCATTTTCAAGCGAATTTTGGTTGCAATGATCACAGATTCTAAGGTCATCAGGAGTTTTGGGGATTGTAAATCTTCCAGTTTCTATTTTTAAATTATGATTTCCTATCCTAAATTTGGAAGCTACACGCCTATGTTCAGGATTCCGGATATGATTGATGAATTCAGAGTGATTTGTTTCATTTTTAAAGATGGAGTAGAATCTTAGTTTTTTATTTGTTCTTATCAAATTTAGCTGGTGGTTTTTCAGATGTTTTGACAAATTATTCTCAGCTTTGGATAGGAAAGTAGAAGGGTTTTTAAAGTTAACTGACTGTTTTTGAATATTAAGTTGTGCACTCAAAATATTTATTTTATTTATTAGACCTGATTTATTTTCTTCGGCCATTTTATCCGATATGTTTAAGCAGATTTTAGCAATGCTGTCAGGGGGTTGATTTTCAAGGTGAATCCAAAATTCTAAAATGTTCATTGTTATTTGTAAATTTAGAGATAATCTACCAAGTTCATTTCTCGATGCAACATTCGGTGCATCATACAAAGCAAATTGTTGTTTTTTTTGTTTTATAAGTTTTTTAAAGGTTTTATTTTGAACATGATATTCTTTTCTGAGTTCGGTATCCAGAGGATTGCGGTGTTTTTTGTTAGATAACTTTTTAAGTGAAGATCTTAAAGTTTTGCAATCATAATCAAACCACTTCTTAGTAATTGGTTTTCTTTTAGATTTCTTTTGGCTACTTAATTTGAGTGAACGTTTTGCTGCCTCAGTCATGTTTGTGAATTGATTGGTAGCATTTTCAACATCTGTGCCAAGACAGCTACTAATGCAAATACCTCTATAATTTGAAGGGTCATCTTTGTTTCCAGATTTATGCAAGGCAGTGATTATTCCATTACTCCATGATGTAGGAAATGTTCCAGATTGTAGAATCAGATTAAAAAGTTTCTCAAGTGGATATTTTATAAAGCTTGAGCTCGTTTTAATCATTTCATTGCGTATTCCATCAAGTCCAGCAGCCTTTTTTTTTAGTTTTTTAATTGCTTTATCAATCTCTTCAATGGATATTGGGTTGTCTAATTCCGATTGTAAATGGTTGCTGTCCTCCAAACGTTTTTTATCGTTTAACATGTGTATTTGAAATGCCGATAATGTATTAGGATCAGGTGCTGAGTGTAGCGTTTTAAAATGATCATAAAGTTTATTGGTCGGGTTTTCGTTATTATTATAAGACAAGTTGTTTTCGTTCATTGACTTTAGAGTATCCCAAAATTTGCGGTTATTTTCGTTACTAATCAGCTCATTTATTTTAGAGTCAACAAATTGTTGTTTTTTTTGTTTTATAAGTTTTTTAAAGGTTTTGTTTTGAACATGATATTCTTTTCTGAGTTCGGTATCCAGAGGATTGCGGTGTTTTTTGTTAGATAACTTTTTAAGTGAAGATCTTAAAGTTTTGCAATCATAATCAAACCACTTCTTAGTAATTGGTTTTCTTTTAGATTTCTTTCGGCTACTTAATTTGAGTGAACGTTTTGCTGCCTCAGTCATGTTTGTGAATTGATTGGTAGCATTTTCAACAACTGTACTACTTAAATCGAAGTTTGTACCTTCGAAGAGATGTAATAAAGACAGAATATCGTTGGAATGAAAGGCAGCATTGAATTTTGCTGCAGACGTTTCGTCCCAGACATACTGTTGTGGAAACTTAACGTTGTTTTTCTCTTGAAAACTGTTATTATTATTTGAGAGGTCTGTACCAGTTTTGATCCAGCAGACAATTTGAGAGCGATCTGAAAATATGTTTGGTTGCTTTACGGCAAAACCTTGAACCGAAGTGAACAGGTCATGGCTAACGATAATATAATCTACAGTACTTATTCCATTAATAGAGTGAAATGTGAATTTTCCTAGGGTATCTCCCTTAGATCGGCCATTTAGAATCCTCAGATCACAGGTTTTACAAAGGTCAAGTAATTGTTTTCCATGATCGTTGACAATGTTATCAAAGTTCTGTCTTTTGGTAAGATTGGGTGGTGGAGGGATGTCTCCGCCAGGTATAAACTTGCCACTTTCATCCGTAATAAAATCATTATCTTTTCCAGTTCTAGCATTAAAGTCAGCGGCTAACACAATTAAACCTTTTCTGTGAAATAAAGCTATATCTGTTTCAATGTTGGAGAATAATTCTGGGTCAAAATACGGTGAGTTGTGGGGAGGAATATAGAGGGCACATAGATAAACATCTTGTTCTAAATTAAAAAACGTGTGATTTAGTTTACACCAGATATAATTATTATGTGATTTAACAAATGAAATGCCATTTCGTAAATAATTCTTGTACCCTAAGACTAAACCCCCTGAAAGTCTTCCAGTTTTCTTTTTGTAAGTTTTTTCGGGCTGCGTTTGAAAAAGTGTTAAAGCCAGGAATTTGCACGTCATCTTTCATCCAAGATTCAGTTAAAATTATAATGTCATGTTTATTTATATGATTGATGAATTCTTCATTTGTTAATTTGTTCCCAAACCTTAAACGATCAGTTAACCCAATTCAAAATCAGTTAACCCTAATTCTGTTGAAAACAGTGTCCTTCAAGTTTGTCACTAGGAGGCCAATTCGCTTGCGTTTTCGATGTTTGCTGTTGTAAAGATTTTCAACAGTGATATTGTCGTTATTCACTAGATGGACATTTGTGTATGGGGCGCAGACATGTCCAAGTTTTGTATTAAATTCTTGCCTTTGTTTATCGATACCATCTGTGTGGATGAGGAGTGATGAGACGATAACTTTTGACGATGAGTGTTTCTCAGATACAAGTTTGAGTAGTTCATGGTGGTTACTAATGCATTGTGAAGTGCGCAGTTTTTCTAAATCATTTGTGCCAGTGTGTATGATGATATGGCTTGGATTGCCGAGATCATTTGTTGTAAGAAGATCAGTGGCTGATGTAATAGTTGGTGTGAAATATTGGTGGGTAGGGGTTCTCGGACTGAAGCACTCACAATCAATGTATTTGCCATTAGAGTCAATTAGCATGATGATTGAATTGATGGCGGACTGGTTGTTCTCATGTTGAGGAGGGCGATTTGTTTGGGATTTTTCGTTTTCTTTCCTGGTGAGGATTTCCTGAGTGGCGTGACGGACATCATTAGGTGAATGCGAAGGGGAAACTGTGTGGATATCGCTGTCACCTGGATCGTCATCCATCAGACCTGAGAAACTGTTTGATAAAGGAATTGAGGCATCTTCTGGATATTGAGATTGTTCCGAGGGGGATCTGTGCCCATTGTCGTTAGAGATTGGCTATTGTGATCAGACAGGTCAGAACGCCCTGCTGGGCCATTGATTGTGTTACTGCCGGTGCTATTATCTGAAGAGTTGTTGGATTGCAGAAGGCACTTAATTTGCTTGATTTCTGATTTAATAAAGTGTATGTCCGATTTGAGTTTAGAATTCTCTGATTTCATTTTGGCGTTTTCTGCTTTAAGGAATTCATTTGCAGTTTCCAGGTCCTGCATCCTAGAATGAAGGGTCTGACAATCTACTTTGGTTGAGTTTCCCATTTGTGTGATTTTGTCTTCTAGTGCGAATACTTGTTCCTCGCGTTTCTAAGTTCTGCCACAACCGCTTCGATTGCTAATTAATTCTTTCAGAGTTGCGATGCTGTTGCTTTGTCTGGGGGTTAATAGGGAGTCAAGCAAATTCCTTCTCTTCTGGAGCCGAGGTGTTGTGCAACTGGCCATGTTGTCTTCACCGATATCTGATTTTGTTTTCAGATCAGTTGGGACAGCATGGTCGAACTGTTCGGTGCATGTGCCAGGTTGGTCGGCTTTCCTCTTCTTCAGAGATTTTGGTTTGTTTGTAGGTAGGCACATGACCGCCGTATCCAGGTTCTTGAAAAGGAGTTCGGTATCTTCAAACGTGAATAAAGGCCCCTGCGGAGCTTGGTCAACTGATGTGTCTGTGAAATCCTTTAGTAGAGGGAATTCATGTTCTGCCCACAGTTTGTAAGCAATTCCCTGGAACATAATAACTCCAGTCGTAAGATATGCGTGAATTGTGATTAGGGTAGATATAGTTTCATCATCACGAGAGGCAGACTGGGTTAGGTCACCGCTCGAGTGTGGATGATCTTCAGCGATACTCAAAATCTTGATTTCGATGTCTTGAAAGGTGGTTGTACCAGAAGATTCTTCATGGTCAATCCATATTACTTTGAAGTGTGTGCTGTCCTTGAGTGTTTCATAATATCTTTGTTGGAAAGAGTAGATCCAGTAATGAATTCGATCTGGTGATGGCAGGAATGAGGCGCAACGTGCTGAGGGCTTGTAAATATCCAAGTCAATAGATTCAAACTTCGGAAGTTTCCTTTTCCCTGATTTCTCCTGAAAATCACTAATAATATACTTTGCTTTGATCTCCTCCATTCTGAAGCTATAAACCCACAGAAAGAATGAGTTAGCGTTGAAAACGAAAAACTATTACGGAGAGACACACAAGGCACGTCCGTCGCACGCCATGCTGTAAGTTATGAATCTTTTACATCGCTCAGATGACAGCCAGCATTATCGAGAAATAAAATGATATGCCTCCCTTGGTTTCTCATTTTCCTGTTGAGTTTGTTCAATAGCTCTTTCATTATTTCTGAAGTCATCGAGGATTTGGGATTCAAGAAATATTTTACATGTAGAGGCCTTTTCCCTGGCAAATTCTTGAAGCACCTTGGATTAAGGCTCCTCCAAATGACAACGGGCTCCTCTTTGTCACCATTAGCATTTGTAAAAAGTGCCACGGTCATACGTAGCTTGGACTTCTTACTACCTCTGCACCTCCGCCCTTCCTCGGCTAGGCTTTTCCCTGGCAGTGCCCAGAAGAAACATCCTGTTCATCTTCGTTCCATATGTTTTCAGGACTGTAGCCTTTGCAAACCTCTCTCAACCTCTCCATCCACGATTCAACTGCCTCCGTTTGAACCTGGCCAGATTCACCCTCTACGACCCTCTGTTTAATGCCATATTGATTCTTCCAGCATTCTAGCCAGCCGCTTGACGCCTTGAAGTCAGGATACTTCCCCAGCCTTGTGGCTATCGCCGATGCTTCCCCCTGTAGCATTAGACCATTTATTGGAAGCAATGAGTCCCTTGCTAGGCAGTACCACATATATATTGCTTCATTGATCTCTTCATACTTCCCGTCTCGTGCTCTCTTGTAGCCGGATTGGCCCATGCTCTCATAATGAGCTCGGATATTGGTTTTGCCTACTCCGAAAATCTCAGCTATTTTTCGGCAACCATGTTTAGGGTTTCCTTTTTAGCGTGGTTGAGAACAGCTATTCGTTCTTCTAGAGTGAGGGTTTTGTATTTTACACGAGCATCTTTTGAGAGCAACATTTTGTTTTGAAAATGTCACACAACAGCGTGCACGTATCGCTCCAAGTGGAACTTCAGGAATTTCCGGCCAATTAAAGTTTATGAATCATAGACACACACCTACTGACCTACTGATTTGACCTACTGTATTGTATTGTGTAAAACATGAGCATAGTGCAAGATTTATTCTCGTGTGATTCGTTCGTTCGTGGGCAACATGTATATAAAGACAACTGGACCCCTACTCTGGGAGAAATTCTGGAGTGCAAACGAGAACCCGAAAATGAGAAAGACCTGAACGCTGTTGCTGTAACCAGAGATGGAAAAGTTGTCGGTCATGTCCCATTAATTTACACCCGCTATGTCAGTCGTTTCTTGGAACTTGAATCAAGTCTCTTGTGAAGTTACAGGAAAGAGATTAAACCGGTGGGGTGGCTACGGGCTTGAAGTCCCATGCAAGTACAAGTTTCAAGGTGTTCCAAAGGTCGTGGCCTGGATAGCAAAGTGCATAGGTAAAGAAATTGACAAGGTTACAACTGCGGTTGATCTAAACCAAGACTTGAAAAAGCAAAGGAAGAATACAAGTGACTCAACTGATTCCAGTAAACGGCAGCGCAAATGAGTTGTTGTATAAATGACGGGAAAAGTGACTTTAATATTGTATGAAGACATATTGTAAGGTCTGGTATATTTTATTGAAACCACTATTATCAGATTGCGCTTATTTTTCGGAATTTTGGACCTATTATAAAATTTCAAAAACATCCAGTGTCCGCTTTTAGAGGTTTTTTGAACCAACATGTTGGAAAAAAAGTGTCTGCTGTCTGCCTTAGAGAGATGTCCACCTTAGAGAGAGTTCGGTTACAGAGAAACAAGTGAAATTCGGCAGGGACTAAATTTTCTGTCCGCCTTAAAGGGGTGTCCGCCTTAGAGAGGTGTCTGCTTAGAGAGAGTTGACTGTAAAACAATGAAGTGATGAAAGGTATAACTTTAACTTCATTTCTACCTTTTGCTGACAACAAATCATCTGTGCTCTGAAGAATGGAAAGGCTCAGGAGGATAAAGCTGCTCACTCTGCTCATTCGTGCACCATCCCCACTGAGCGTTACCTTCACTTTCTCTCAATCTTGCAGCAAATTGGCTTGACTCTGCAACAAAGTTACAGTTAGGATAGAAACATATATCCAAATGCTTTCTAAATACAAGTTGCAAAAAAAGCAAATGATTGCTATAATAAACTTAATCACTTATTTATGCAAACCATGGGTTGTGATACAAAATTAATGACAAAACACAGTTTTATTACCTACCATGTATTTTACTTGTTCAGCCAATAATTGTTTAAAGGAGTACTGTGCTCCTGGTGCCTTGCCTGGAGTAGTGGAGATGATGCAGTCCTTGTTCAGCTCCTTTCGGCACTGTTTTGAACAGGTAGGACTTGGGCATTTCATCGACTACCATTGACAACTAGTGAATAAACTCATCTCGAGATACAATATGCCCTCTACCCTGGATTTGTAATCCCCACTCAGTTTGGCATAGTGTCTCATCTTGGCATGAAGTGTGAACTGTAGGTTGGGACTGCTCAGGTAAGAGAGTTGATGGGGTGTCATTTAAAGAGGAAGGGGGTGTATCAGGCAATGGGCCAGCAAGTGGTGTGTCAGATGTTGTGCCACTTTGGGAAGTATCAGGGGAAGCTCCAAAGCATACACTTTTTTCTGCATCGAAGTTAACAGTAAATGTCTTAGAGCTATCTGGATCTTTTAATTTAAGGCAGTCAAGCTCCGGACCAAATAATTTGCTGAAATATAGAGCCTTTTGAGCTCTTGTTTTTAGTTCTTTCAACTTCTAATTCTGGGCTTGTGTTGTTTGAAGGTTAGGAATAGCTGTGCCCCTTCTAGGTCAGTATACATCTCTTTCTCCAGCTGCCTCATGTATTTTCTCATTTGTTCACTCTCTTCCCCTGCATGAATTTGACAGTTCCTTCTCCTGGAGCATTTCCTGTAACAGATTCTGTGTTTCTTTTTCTAGGTCAGTATACTTCTGTTTCCAAACATTAATTTCGATTTTCGCAAGATTAACCTTATGCTGAAGGCTGCTAATGTCTGATTTCCAATTATCAACAGACATAATGTCATTTCGAAGTACTACAAGCTTCTTGTAGGAGGCCAAGAACGCTTGCCTTTGCTTTGGACTTCCTGTCTTGTTTATAGCCCTTCTTTTAGGATCAGCAACAATGCAGTTATTGGAAATCTGTGTTTCTAGTCTCACACTTTTATGATTTAAGCGAAATGCGTTACCAGGTATGCACATATTGACCAGGTCAATGAAGAGAAAACCATCATTCGGTAAGTTACCAGAAAGCTTTTCTTTTCTCCAGGTTGCAAGGGCCTCCTTTATATCTTAAGCCAAAATGCCATTTCATCGCCGTTTTCACATTGCTGTAATACGTACTGAAGTTTTGTTTTCGGGCAGTCAGTAATAGAAATAAAATCCTTTTCAGCAGTGTACAGAGAGGACAGGATGAACTCAGTGAACAATTCAATTTTGGCATAGAAATCGCCGCGCGTTTTCGAAAAAAAAAAAACGCGTAAGCGTAAAGCTCTCTAGACTGGTGGGAATACTTGTTTCTAGTCTCCCTCGGTTTGGGAAGACTCAAAACAAAACCCTGGGATGTTTTATGCAAGATGGCGGGCAAGTTGAGAGGGAAGAGATTTGTTTTTCTCGCCTTAGCTATCGAGCGATGGCCATTATGCCGCTTTTTACAGAACCTGAAAAATTACATGAAATGGACTCTTAAAGCCGAACTGAGTTCGTGTTCAAAGGAAACGATATTTTGCACAGAAACGGACTGATGTTCGAACTTATCGAACAGATACAAAGTAAGGTATGCAGCTCTCGATATACCGGTACAAAATGAAAATTAAATTCGTGTCCACTGAAACCTTTGACTCAGTTACACTCAATATGGCGTCGCAGAACCTTATGTTACAAAATCTGTAAATCGAACCGAATTTTGTAGTATTTACACCAAGCGTAGCTTCAGAACAACCTTCGCAAAGTTCTGATCATAACTAGATACAAAGTAGCTTTTAGATTCTAAAACCTTTTACTCCTCTAGAAAATTAAAAACTCCTTCTCGTTTCTCTTTTCTGGCGATGTTCAATTTTTTGCCGAGAGATAATCTTTGTGAACTCATTCAGTGCAAAGAAGAAATCCGTTCAGCGAATTGCCTTATGGCAAAAAGTGGCAGATACCCTAAACAACATTACAGATCCTGTTTTCTTGGTGGATAAACGCTCAGTTCGAGCCGGACCATATTGGAGTTTTGACACAAAGATTTATAAGAAAAGAGGCGAAAGAAATGAAGGAAGGCGGTTTAAGCCCAACAAAAACTGAATTAGATTAAGCTATAGAACAAATTATTGCCATGGAAGAGTCTGCCGATGAGCAGCACGACCTGGAGGAGGGGCAGAGCAAAGCGACCAAAAAACAGAAGAAGTGGAAGTGAAACAGTAGAGTTTCTTAAAATAAAGGCAGAACAAGACATAGATATCAAGAAGCAAGAATTGGGTTTGAGAAAACAGGAGCAAGAGCAGATGACTGAAGCACAAAATCAGCAAAGGGATATGTTCAAACAAATGATAAAAGAACAACATGATCAACAGAAGCAAATGCATGACATGCAATCCTTACTAATTCTCCAGCGGCAGCAGCAAACAGCATTGATGAAGATCATTGAAACACTAGCTCCCAAATAACAAACTCTTTCCTTAAATGCCCTGGCGGTGCTTT
The DNA here is from genome assembly GCA_016490735.1 of Pachyseris speciosa. Lineage (NCBI taxonomy): Eukaryota > Metazoa > Cnidaria > Anthozoa > Scleractinia > Pachyseridae > Pachyseris > Pachyseris speciosa. Next base: position 676,979 of record JAEMWC010000072.1, read on the forward strand.
TGGTCTTAGTTTACTTTGTTGTGACATAAAATTGAACTAAGTTGGCCTGGGCTTCAATAGAAAGCAATCAGTACTGTTGTTTGTAATATATTTCTACGTTTTTGAAAGGTTAAAAACTTACATTTTCTTGAATGGATTAACATTGATGCTGACGTCCATAATAAAGTAGAGTTATTCGTTGTGTTTAATTTTGACTTAAATTCACTCTTCTTGGTATCAGTCCATATAAAAGTACAACAGTGTTTGGGTCTTATGTTGTGTGGTTACAAAACTAACCCCACGATCAGGAAAAATAATCCTGTAAAGAAGGTGGGTCTAAGTAAAAAACTGTTGTTGATTACTGTACAAGCATGTCAAAACATTTTGAAGGATTGCACAGACAATGTACATTTGTCCTACTTGGTTAAGCCCTATCTTTAAATTCTTTTTGAAATCAAGAAATTTATCATGGATTGATAATGCTAATAATGATAATTAGAGAACGGCTTGAGAATGAAACAAAGTGATTCTTGTGTTAGTATGATATTGTACATGTACTGCTATCTCCAGCAGTTTGAATTTTGGGAAACTTTTGTCAGCCTGCAATGTGAGCACAGAATTCATAATACCTAGCAGCATTGTACACAAAAGCTATTAAAAAAATACTTGCATTCTCTACAATAAGGCAGAACAACTGGAACCAATAACCTATTTATTTTAAATTTTTATTAATCACTTGAGTTACATGAATGTTTACATGATGTCTAAAGTGGCCCCCTTAGATCTCAGGGAAGCATGAGATACTTTATTTTCAAATGCTCATCTTTGGTATGGGACACAGATTTCGCAGGTGATAGATGAACTACTCTTATAAGGGCAAGAAAACTGAGGGTATGGATTGCTGGGCCTCTCACACTGTAGGTAGTCATGACATCCAGAGGCGCCAACTACTGGAGCTTTAAAACAAGCAGCGGTAAACGACCTCAATTTGGTCAGCTTATGGTCTTTAGATGCACCAACTGACTTAAGGACGGTGCCTCCTAATACGAAGATATTTTTTCGCGGATTATCACTATGCTAAAATGTAGATGTTAGTAAGGGCTAACGAAAATTGAAAAGAAAATTGGGGTAACCGTGCATTTTTCAGAGATAATTAAGTCCAAAGCTGCAAAAAATAGAGACTTAGTATTTTTTTTTTGAAAAAAAGAAAACAAGAAATATTTCTCTGAACATTTTCATAGAATTCCCGTTTTCATACACCAAGGCAACAACAAACCACAAGCTTGGAAATACATAACAACTGGTGACATGAAAACTAGTTTTTTATGTGATTTTTATTATAAAATCACCAAAATGGAGCCATTTTTGACCATGGTGGTTCTCCAGTTGTAGACCATAAAAACCGTCTCAATAATTTTTGCGCACAACAAAAAAATTTCCATGCATTAAGAAGGCTTACCACTTCCATTTTATAAAAAAATTTGGGGTCACCGTGCATTTTTAAAAGCTATACCGATCTTTATCAACTTCAATTTGGGCTTCGAGACAGTGTTTCCTATCCCCACCCTAGTAAGTCAAATATTTGCGCTTCACTTTCTGGGGTATTCTGGGATATCTAAAATGGCGGCGAGTACGTGAAGAAGAACGCCACATGCAAGAGGTTCCTTTGTTGTTTACGGCATCAAAAGATATCTTATTGATCGAGCGGCTGAAATGCTTGGATAAGTTGTGAAGATGTCTTAAGGCGTGCATTCTCTGTAATTTTCGATGGACTACCAGTTCACGTTGCACTGATGGGCCCAGCTGGCGAAGGAATTTGTAGGAAAGCGAGACTGCAGGATTAGAATAAATCCATCTTGCCAACTGCGGGAGTAACTTATAAAGATGAAAGTTAAGTGGTGGAATATTCTCAAATCTAGCCCGTAGTGGAATCCTACCAACATGGGAGAATGGCACGAAGGAATTTTTGTCAGCGACGTGCGCGGTCGACTTATTGGCCTTCAAGGTGTTTTGAAATGCATGAAAATTCGCACTTTGGATACAGTTCATCATGATTCCTTGCCTTTGCATGAGGTCGACCTGGCCTGTTGAGTATCATCAGGTAAGGCATCATCAACATGGATTACACAGTTTACGTTTCATGAAAATGTCCCTTTCCCTTCTTTTTGGAAAGTATTAAAAGAAACAAAAGAATGAAACCAAAACGTATTTCTTATGTACGAAATTGTAACAGTATGGAGCACAATGTCCATGTCCACTGTAAGTTTCTTCTCTCGCGATTTTCACATCATCTCATTTAGCTCTGATGAGCCTAATTATTGTTTCACTTCTTATGAAAAAAGAAATTGAAAGTACAAGTTAGCATGACAGGTATTGCGAAATATTTCCGTATGAAACTATTGAAACTGTTAACTCACTTTTGCCCAGTACTGAATTATTTACAACTTTGCTCTTTTCCATGCTTTTTTTGTGTGCACACAGTACATTCAGTCGCCATAGACTACCAAGTGGCTACATTTTACATGTTCATGTGCATGGAGTAAATTTGCAATTCTAATTTTGCAGGGTTTAACTCTTCCAACCACAAGTATATCAGCAAAATTTAATTCTTCCAACTGCTAGTTGGAATTGTCAATACCATAATTTAATAAATAGCCATGAAATAATACTTGAAGTTATCAGACTCTGTAGTTACACATACACATACATTCAAATGTGTGCAGTTAACATTTCATTTTTTTGCTAGGTAGTCTGACAGCATTCTTAATACCCTCTTAGAAGTGGTCACTCGGCACTGACTGTTGTGACCTGCTTGTTTTGCACTAAGGACAGTCCTAAGACCATCATATCCACCTCTGGTATGGATGACTCTTATTTGCTGCAGATTTAAACCTGAACCAGCAATTCTCTGTGCCACTGATTTTGAAACCACCTTATCTACAACCAGAGCCTTAAAAGAGGGAAAATTAGCAGTTGTCCTTGCATGATGCTGGAGAGACTGACAGACAAACTCTACACTGAAGCTTTTGGAAGAACGAATTGAATTTTGAGGTTTAAAATGAAGGAGCAGATCCTTCAGGGATTTCACATCTTCAAGGCCATTATGTGCATCGTAAGATTTAGCCAGATAATCCCTCACTAGCTCTTCTTGCTTATATGACTTTCGACCTGGTAGTAATTGCTTAAACTTAGTTAATGTGTCAACGAATCCTATTACCACAGTTTTAAACTCAGTCAACAAACTAGCAGCTGATAATGCTTTTATCAGAATTCTTGAGTGAAACACCTTTCCATTATGGGCTGCTAAAACAACTTTGCATGGCAGTGATTTGAGGAAATCTACAAACTCCCTCAGGCAGTCTGTTAGGGTCAGCGATTTTACAGGCTTTAATTTATATAAAAGTTGCCCAGCTACAACAGTCAGTTTGTTGGCCCGTGAAGCTTGATGGGAAATTCCATGTTTGGGAACTGCGTATCTGTCAAAGGTTGCTTGATCTGAAAGCTGCACAGCTGATAATTTACATATCTCAGCATTGTTTAGACCTGTAATAAAGTGACATGCATTAGTACTCTGACATTTAGGTTGTGTGATGTCAGTCGTATCTGTCAAGTAATAGTAAGCCACATTACTTTTCTTGAAAGTTTTTGCTATGTTTATTTTTGGATTATTTGTTTCTGTATATGCTCGGTCCCACTAGCCTTGTGCTCTAAATACTACCAAGGTAAAGAAAGGTTATTATTATCAAGAAAGTCTTCAAAAAGAAGCCTAAATCCCCATATGTTATGAGACCTATCTTTGTGGGAAAAGGTGGATATAAAGGTGTTAGGGACACATTTTATTTTGCTAAGAAAAAACGAAGGCCCAGTTACCTAATGCTGATGTTTCAAGGTCAAACACAACAAGCATTGATTTCTGAATGTCGGTTGTACTCAGTGGGGAAGGTGTTGGAGGGTAAAAGGGAGAGGGAATTGATGTTAAATCTGCTAGATCAGCACTGAACTGTACACCACTTTGATATGTTGTCCCTTCAAGTACTGCTGCCTGGTCTGTTGCTAAGTTTCTAGCCTTCCTAACTAGCCTGTTTCGTTTGTAGACTCTGCTGGCCTCTCTCCCTTTCCTCTTTGTATACTCCCTGTCTCAGTTTGAATTGAAGTCCCGTGTAATCTTTCCTGGGGAGAGATTGTTAGCCTCATTGATCTAAAGAAAGTAAAATTCTGTTTAAATACATACCTATGCATCTGGATTGTATTAGTAAAAACTGCACTTAGTATATCAGAATATTGAGTTCGTGTGTTGTTTGCGATTCACACTGTAGTGCTTAGACTTCTAGTATCCACTGTTGTGTACTCAGTAGTAATAATTAAATCACAGATCTTATTAGATCCCTTTATTATATGAGGAAGTTTAAACTGCCAATTTTCCTCATTAGTGTGGAAGAGAGATTTATGTTTCACTTTAGATTTTAGTTAATTAGAAGGTAGACAAAAGCATGGCCCTTTTTTAGTTTTTCATCTTGTTCAATTTGCAGTGAGGTAGGTAAGTTGACACATTGTATCCCCAATGCAGATACATATGTATTTAGTTTCTTTACTTGCTGAGATGAAATTACATGCATACCTTACATAATACTGATTTCTCCTCATTTTGGTTGCCACTGCAAATGCAACTCTACCTAAGAGTCTGGCAGAACCAGAAAAATGAAGACGTTTTGGTGCGTGAACACACACTGAGTTGTTGAAAGATTCATTGTTTTGTGTTGACCCTAATGGTGCTAGCTTGTCTGAATAACTTGAGAAGAGATCAAAAACCTGAAAACAAAGATTAAAGAACTCAAATATTACTTGAAGGTCTGAATGATGGACTTGTTTTGTGCACACTTATGAACAGACTTGACACATACCTTCAATCACTATGTTTTGTACCTGGACAGAAATTGCCACAATGGATCAAAACTACTACTACTACATACACTTTTGGAGTCAATATTAGATGCTAGCTCTGAAAAGGTGCAAGGTTTCTGCCTTGCTGACAGCCTTTGTTTGAAGGATAAGCTGCTCGGTCTAGTATTAACTTTACCTGTACAAGATCGGCCTTTAGGTCATCTCCCTGAAGGTCTTTGCCATGTGGCAGTGACTGGTGCTGGTAAGTTTGAGGATTTCTGTGGTACTGGCACCATGCCCCACAGGAACTGTGATCCCCGAATGCATGGTTGGGAATGTTTTTGCATCCCTTGCAGATGCCCTCTGGGTTGCCTTTGTTCTGTGTAAGGACATAACCAAAGCACTTGCTTACATTCTCATGGATGTGGGAAATGGTTGTGGTATCTCCATCCATGATAATGTTGTCAACTTTGTAGTCAATTAATTTTTTTCCTCCTGTACTGTCCAGTTCCAGTTCCCCTGCCAATCCCCTTGTCAGCTCAACACCCATCGAAGGCTCCATCGACTTGGCAGAACCTACAATGACAATAATATCACATGGCTATAATGGGCAACAAAAAACATCCCATAGTATAAATAAAGATTGGGGTGAGGTGACTTGTAATATTTTGTATGGATTACAACTCCAGAAGATTAATCATAACTGTTGTTCACCATTTGGCAGGGGTATGATACAGTGTAACTCCAGACAATTTCTTGCAATTTTATATCAAATTATCATAATTTCAAGATTCAAGAAAATATGCTATATAGAAGCTAGCATCAGAGTAAGTTAGCCCCAAGTACAAGTTATTTCATTATGATATTCTTTCTTATGCAGAATTATGTTATGGTAATTTATTAATTACAGGATGTAAGTGAAAAGACAAATATACAACAAACTCTTACAGACCTGTCCAGTTTTGTGAGCACTTGTGTTTGCGTGGGCTTAATTTTTGTCTCTTTGCATGTTCACAGACTCTACAATTCTTGCACCAAACAGCATAGTTCAGAACTTGGCCAGTTTTTGACCCAATCAATGTCGAATGTCCTGATAAGATGCAATGCACACCATAGGTATTGTATTTTTACAGCACAAATTGACCAAAGCTATACTAGAAAATTACAATGGAACCCTGCCAATGGTACTCCTTAAATACTACTACATAGCTTTGAGCCCAGTCACCTGTACACTACCCTGCTGCTGGGGTGGCACGACTTGGAGATTGTAAATTGGCTGAGAAAGAGAGATTATAATTTAAATTATATCTAGCTGGATTTGCAAACCTACCTATCAAATATTTCAGTCATTTGACCAAAATGGCTTCACAATGGCTACTTTTTTTTTATGAGAAAAAACTGCAGGTGGAAAGGCTTTGTAAGCACAGGTAGCTTTTGCAAATCCAGTTAGATAGATTTTTTGTTGTGCAAACTATACACACCTGACAAACCTGATACACACCTGACAAACTATTATAAGCTCTCCCAGATCCCGCTTTTGCCAGCTGGCATCAAAGCTAGCATTTATTTTTGCTTTCGTTCTGTATAAAAGTAAAGGAGATTGCAAAGCAGTTATCAATGAGCTATCTATCTATGTGTCTGTCTGCCTGTCTATGAATAATAATAATAATAATAATAATAATAATAATAATAATAATCACTTTATTTAAGTCTCAAATCTATCTAGCCGACCACAGATGCTCTACTAATTGGGGAGACTAAATCAAATCAACTGTAAGTAAATCAAATTGGGAAAAGTACCGTATTTATTCACTTATAAGGCGCACCATTTTTTACAAGAGAATATGCTTCTTCGATCAAAATCTTCTCAAAACTCAGGGTGCGTCTTATAACCGAGTATTTTCGCGCAACAAAATATAACTTTTCCAAATTTCCTTAATAATTAATGCTAAACTGAAATGAGTATGTAAATAAATGCCGGTAAATGAATAAACAAAAGACAAACAACGTTCATCATTGACTTTATCTGATTTGTTGGTTCTAAAAAGAACCGGGGTGGCTCTGAAAAGAACCGCTTGTTTGATAAATACGGTAACCTGGAAAAAATAGGTGGGTCGAGCTTATCAGCCCAAGACACTTCAAAGACATTTGAGTATTTTGTATAACACGAATATGATTGTCCTTTCAGTTGTGCGTTCGAGCTGTACCACTACCGATTCACCGCATGATTTTACCAAATTAAATCTAGTCTTAACCAAAATGAAACTGAAATGTATTCTACTCACCCCGTAGACTCGGTAGATCCGGTTCTTATAACAGCCTCAACCTCCTTTCTTACGGCATCTCTGCAAGTTTCATTGCTGACACGCAAAATTCCGTCCCTTGCCTTGTCCTCGCAAGATTTTTTTGACAGCCACGGGATGTTTAGCATGGTCAAAAACTTATTCATCCCAGTTGCCCCAATTCCAGCGTTAACCGATCCTTTTACAAAGCGAGAACAACAACAAAAAGATTGTAAGTGACGCGTTTATGATGAGCGCCATCCGCCAACAATTTTTGTTTTTGTTATTACATTGAAATGTCTTCCAGCGTGCGAAAAAGGTCACGGAAATCGTTGTGGAAATATGCACAATGAAGAGCTGGAAAATCATAACAGATCACACACACCTGTTGCTGCCTTCGTATTTATATACCATATTGGGCGTCCCACGGTCTTCTTTTGTGGACTTCGATGGGTTTTTCCAGTCTTTATGGCATTTAGTTGTTGACATTCTTTTGCAAATTCAGCACCTTGTTGCACTCCAAACAACCCTCTTTCAATTGATCAACTAAAAACCCCGACAATCCTTCTTCCTTCCCTCCACGCCTCCACACCTCTACTTGGTCTGTCCGAGTCATGCTATGCTTTTGTTTCGCACTCCTCCGAAGAAATTCGTCTTCGCTTACACTTACTTGAATTTTTGGACACAAATCTACCATTCCGTTTTCTTTTAAGTTCTTCCGCTGAAGGAGTCATGCTATTAATTTTCTAAAATTATCGACGGAAGCTCATAACATTGAGAGAAAACATTTCTAAAACAACTAGGATCGCGTGACAGGATGATCGCGTGATGCGCAGAACGTATGCGCACTAACAGTAGGATACACTGCCTTTAAAAAGAGAATCGAGAAAAATTTCACATGATTTTGGATTCCCTGGAAGTTTAGTGGCACACATGTTTTTACAAGGATCTTTCCACAGATCATTTTCAAAAACGAGACTGCTGTTAAACAGACTAGATTCACTTTCAACTTTTCTGAAGTTGCACTGATTGCCTACATCAACATTGCTTGCCTATCACTTTCATCACCAATGTCCCTATCAACAGGGTACATTAACCCATTGACTACCGGCTGTTTTTACGTTTTCGGAGTGATTTCCCACCTATAAACAATGAATAGCAATTTGTGACTCCTTATTTGAAACTACCAGGGAAAAGTGGTGCTGTCCTAAGGCACTGGAGGCTCAAGGTTTCTGAAAACGTCATTTTGACGTAGCTATTTTTTATCCATGAATCAAAAACAATGGCCCAAGTTCAGTTTCCTTGAGATTTTTGCTAAGTTTACAGCCATTTTTCATCTTTAGCGGCTGCCTGATGAGCATCATTAAGCGTGACGGTAGCTAAGATTCCACTTTCTCAAAGAATCGAGCAAGGTGATGTACTTTGTTGTCGAATTTGGTTTGTTACTCGACAAACTGGGAATTTGGCCGGTCGGACACTTAGTACCTTTGGGACTCGACTACTGATGAATTTCTCGACCTAAAACCGCATATTTTGGAATTTGTGAGCACTGAATATGACCACAAGCAGGAAATTTTGGCAGTAGGTCGGAGTGGCTGTAGACTTAGTTTATATGTGAAAGAATTGGGGGAAGGAACGGGTGCTGTCAAAAATTTTCGTTAGTTCCCAGCATGCAATGCGCTCAAGATGTTGAAAATGTCGGGAAGGCCCGAATGCACTGGAACAAAAGGCTGTATCTACGCTCGGGAGAAGAATATGAACAAAAAAAGTCATTTCTAAGCTAGAGCAAGGGCTGAATTTCGTTATGATGGTTGAAGTTTGGTTTTTGGACGATGATTTCCTTAAAAAACATGAAGGCAAAAAAGGGCATTTTTGTCGTTTCTCTTTGACGTTAAAAACGGTCAGTTTCGTTCTTGTCCAAACTCAAAAGGCCATATTTGGTAAAAATCGCTACGTTTCTTGTGTTTATTGAATATCCAAATTTCAAGGACATTCCATTTCGTGCTCACAACTAACAGTTAAGGCAATATTCGTGCGATTGAGAAAGTTGCAATGTTTTGAAGCATGGGAGTTTTTTACGGCTAGTTTTGGCCCGCACGGGTGCCAATGGGTTAAGTCACAATCATATGAACCTTCACGCTAAACATCAGAGCCAACAAGTTCAAGTTCATCACCAGGGACTGAACTACTGTCTGTACTTTCATCAACAAGAGGAAGTATGGAAGCTTCAAGGTTTTTAGAGGAGGTGTTCCAATGTCAACATTACAATCTATCCAAGCTCTAGATCATTTGCCACAACCACATCATTGCTGGTAACACCTTGACAAGATTTTGCTGTGCCAACAGCTACCTTGATTTCAATTTCAGTTGATATTTATCCAACATTACATTTTTCTTTTGGGGAATTACTATTAGTTTGTTATTTTTTTCTTTAGTGGTTCATCAAAAATTTTCTTACATATATTTGCTACTGGTCTACAGTCAGGCTAGATTCAAGTTTAGACACTTTTTCCACAAATTAAATTTTCTTTTAAAAGGTTTGAATTTTCAACTCCGTGCCTCCATGTTTTGGAATGACTGTATTGACTGTCACTTATAGTTTTCTTTTCCAGCTCATTAAAACCTTTCTTACTTGTCTCATCATTTTCTAGTACATCAGCACCCCCCAAACAAGAGTTTCTTTCATCTGTTGTTTTGCATTTAGTCATTTCTTTTTTTTTGCTTTCACTTGGTACTTCAGCATCAAGCACATATTTATCATGTTTTGATGACCCCTCTTTTTTCTGAACCACCAACTCACTGGTTTCATTATTTTTAAAAGGTAAGCAACAAAAGCCAAGTATCTTCCCCCTTTTTTGTGTGGGGTAACAGATTTAAATGAGGCACATCCCATAAATCGCCCAAAATAGGAAAGAAACGCATCACGAGAAATGTCAGGATTTTTCAGCATGAAACGCCTGGAACAGCTCATCTTTAAGTAAGACATCGGAAGCTCATTCTGTCTCCTGTACCTTTGTTAATGCCCAGCTCGATGCTCTTTCCATGGTAGCCTGAAAAATAATACAAAAGGAAAAACAAATTACGGACAAATACTAATTGACTAGAGCCAGCAGTAACAGTGAGTGATGTTTTCAGATCTAATTATGGCCTCACTAATCAAAGTTATTGTTATGAGTCACAGGTAGCTCACACTAAGTGTGTGACCCTTGGCATTATTGCATTTAGAAGCAATGAGGATAGCGAAACGTTCCATATTATTGTACTATTCTGTGATAAATATTTACATATAAGATGAGAATAAACAGGTCCTTTTTTCGACAAAGCGATGCTGCATGGAAGACAAGAGCTGCGTGAGACTAGGGGTAAGCTTTTCGAGTACACAGCGTTCACATAGTTTGCTGACTATAGATAATAAGGAGATGGGCCTGCAATTAGAAATTACTTATGTATCGCATTTCTTAAATACTGGTACAATGTTGGAACGTTTTCACTTCAGTGGAAGCTTGCCCAGTTGCAGTGACAGATCGAAAGGAGAGCATAATGATAGTGCTAGCTCTTCGGCACACTCTTTGAGGATCTTAAGGTGGATCAGGTCAGGTCTTGGCGTCTTAGAAGGATCTAGAGCCTTCAAGGCGTCTAGAACGTCTTCACAACTCAGAACTATATCAGCGATGGTGATATCTGTATAAAAGGAATTTCAAATCTCCTTACCATTGTTACCTTTATTCTTTCTATCTGTTTTGTTTATTATAATGTTATTTGTGATGTGGCAAAATAAATAAGTAATAATAATAATAATAATAATAATAATAATAATGTGCTGTTACAACCCTACTTCTACTTCACTTGATAGTGCTTAAGATTGCTACCGAAAGAATTTGTCCATTTGAAAAACCAATAGCATGACAATTGTTGACCAAACAAGGTTTAATTTGCATCAACATTGTTAATGAATGAGACACAAGTACATGTGAATGTTCATAACTGGATACTAAGCTTCTACAGGGGAGTGTACAGTTAGTATACACAAATCCTTCAAAAGACCACTAAGTAAAATAAGTATAAATAAGAAATGGACATACTCTTTCCTTGTGGGTAGTAGACTGTTCTGCCCTCATCCTCTTGGAATTCACATTTTGTTCCTACAGTACAACTAAACAGGAAACACTTGTTAGCATGTCCTGCTGCTAGAGAACAATACTAGTCATACAAAAATATCCACTAAACAGAGGCTTTCATACATAGAAACAGTTACATAATAGAAAGCTAAATATCTATTGTACAGTCAATGGCTACATGTAACTGGATGCATGGCTATGGCAATATTGTCCAGTGTAATGAGAAAAAACAATCAAGCTGTGTGTTTAGTGCAGGTCTTCGCATAATCTACAAACAACAACATGAAATCACGAGATTTAAAGTTTTGACGACAACAGAAGCATACAACAGTGAATTTCTCGTTCTCTATTTTAATTCAAATAACTCAAGAGCAGTAATGCAAGATAAGTAGTCCAATCGACAGAAATTACTGAGTCAAACTAGGATGACACCTGAATTTAATTTTTAACTGCAACAGCTTCAAGTCCAAAATGTTGAGTTTAGATGATCACTTATGAAAGATTCCAGTAATATTGATTTGACTAACTTGCAAAATTTGATATATAACTTTGGAAAACTGCTCGCTAATGATAGGTGGTTGCAAGGGCTGTTTAACTGAATTTGTTCAATGCTGCTGAAACTGTCATAGAGCAACATACATATTTCACCTTTTTCTGGTAAGCATATGGCTTTCTCAGGGAACTCAAGATGCTGCTGATATGTCTTTTGGCTTTTACAGAGTCTATGGTCACAACCACCGCCCCCTCCCACGTCACCTCCCACGTCACCTCCCACGTCACCTCCTGTTTCACAGTAAACTCCATATAGGGTCTTTACTTATCATCTAGAGTTTGTTGGCACAATGTTTGTCTTGCTGTCATCATGTGTTGTTCCTTGACAAATTTTCATGGCACCTTATCCCTTCCACTCAAATTAAAAAAAGGAAAAAAAAACAAAGATCTTCCTTTGCCCCAAAAAGGATTGTTAAATGTGACATGCACTGTACTGTACATCCCATATTGGACATGCAATAACTATACATGTACAGTGGTGTGTACCAGTGATCAATAAACATGCTATCTTTTTTTTTTTTCAAAAGATGTCCAACTGCGTTTATTCCACATTAAAAAACTCAGTCAATCAATCAGTCAATCAATCAACTGTTTTAGAGACAGAAGGGCGAAAGAGACTTGTTTTGTTTGCAAGCTAGTTAAATACTGTATTAATGCACTTATATTCTAATTCGCTGCCCCGCTCAACCGAATATAAAACATTTATCATGTAATAAGCAACCACTTATGGGGTGTGTCAACACGTGCCGTGTATGACCCTTTTTATTATGTCTTATCAATCAAAATTACACAGAATTATCAACAATGTCTGCGCAAAATAACAAAAACTAAATACAACTGAACAATAACTCGTAGTGTATAGCATAAAGTTTACAACAATCTGAACATAAGCTAGTATGATGTAAATACAATACATGACAAGCCAATACTTGAAAATACTAATCGAATTCAGTCATTGGGTATTTAATTTAGAGGGCGAAGAGGCGGTCGTATGACTTGAATGAATACAAATGAAGACAACGCAATATATATACCGATGCCCTGCTAATGAAGCATTGTGACAAAGTGTCACATTACACCCAAAAGGGGGTTACGTAACCCATGATAAATACATTTATATTATACTCTTAATGTATGGTCCCGAGGGAAACAGTTAGTTTTGTTTTCCCGAGAGTCCTGATGTTTCCCTCGACTTCATCTCGGGAAACATCAGGACTCGAGGGAAAACAAAACTAACTAGTTTCCCGAGGGATCATACATTAAGTGCTTTGTTATATACCAAGACTTTCCCTTCAACAATCACAGCAAAATAAACTGACAAACAAAGAAAGACGGCATTACAAAAACACGTCTTTGTTCACAAGCCTGCCGAATGAATAATTTACAAACGTTTAAAAGTACCTGAAAAAGTAGAACATGCCTTTCTTGTATTTTCCGAATCTTTTCCTCCTATTAGATGCTGAATTTCTTCGGCTGATACTTGAGAAAAACGTTTTCTTTTAGTCTCGGGTTCCATAACGTTTGTACTATCGTTGGTTTATAAAACTGAAAACTGGCAGTGCTCTCAGGTCCGCCTCGTCAATCAAGCTGACGTGAGCACGTGCTGAAGATCATGCCACTTTTTAGTCATGCACTAATCACGTGCTGCTGTATCCGGGCGCGCGGGCAACAATTGCGGAATTGTATCCCGGTTGGGATACATTTGAATTTGGTCAGGGGCACGTGACCAAGAATCAACCAATCGCAGTACTCCTTTTGTTGAGTGAAAGTGTAGGGATATAACAATCTAATTTGCTGCCCTGCTCAACTGAATATAAAACATTTATTACGTAATAAGCAACCGCTAATGGGGTGTGTCAACATGTGCCTTGTATAAAACGAACTAAAAGAACGGGAAAATAAATTAAATACCCACTGACAAAGAAACAGACAACAAAGAAAGAATATCCTTAATGTAGCCATCCTTGGCTTTATCTGATTTCCAACATCTGTGCCTCTTAAACAATCTATCAGTAACCTGAGCATTTGCTGCAGCAGAGGCACCTCCAGCTCTTAGGCTATGAAGACTGTAATCTCGTCTGGAAAGGCCAATGGCCTCAGAGGCGCAAAGCACTATCTCACGCGGCCTAGAATAGGACAATGGAACAGAACCGCAGAATCTGTAAGATACATCACTACTACAGAAAGTAAGTGGACAAAAAATGAAAACTTCACTATCTTCTGAAAAAGAAGCAAATGCGAAATATCGAAGAGTTAACAGTACAGGACAAGTAGGCTTGAAAGTCTTAGCAATAACAACCCAAGCTCCGTCTCTATAGATTTCAGTCTTAATACGTTGGACAAAAATTCTCATGAAAGAATCTTCAAATTGAAAATCACACCTGCGCAATTGAACTAACTCATTAAAGCGAAAAAATCTTGCATAACCCAAGACACACAAAATAAGCACACGTAAATCAGCTAAACTAGCAGAAGCAGAACCATAATGTGCAACCAAGGGCTGGATAACTTCAGGAGTAACCGGTTCTTTCTTTATAACCGGAACACTGAGAAGCCTTTTTAGCAGATTCCAATAACTGAATAACAACTGGCGAATTACATGGGTCGGGCTGACCCGCTAAATCATGAAACCACTTAAGGCCATGATGAACTTCATCAATAATGTTACATGAGCAAATTCTTGAATTAAACTAAGAAAAAAAACAAAGAAACATACACACTAGAGGCAGGAAATATAACAATCTCTTTAAACTGTGAAGCCCATTTTCTCCACGCATTGAAACCGCTCTCATATTTCTTAGTTGTATTGACGGATTTGCTTTTAAGAAGAACTGTGGGGAGAACTTAAAACAAAGCCTTTAGACGACAGTCTTCAACGTGCTGAAAACTAGGCTGCAAGGCCCCTCTGACAAAATCTATGAGAACAACATTGCAAAAATAAATATCATGAAAAAACAACGATTTAAAATCAATCTAAATAAAAATACAAGAGGTGCTGTGCAAATCCGGACCACGCCATTCGGCAAAATTCCAACTAAAGAAGTAAAAGAAGCCACTCAGCCAACATTGACCAGTGAAAACGTCACTGGAGTCAAAAGCCACTCGGCATACAGGCACTAAGAACAATAACTCCTAGCGTCAATCCTGACAGCTAGAACAGCACTATTAAACTTGTCAGAGCCAATGAGTGAATTCTTATGACACCCAAGGACAAATATCCCCGAGGGGTCTGGAAAGTAAATAGACTCGACAACGTATGGTTGAAAGTCAAGCAAGCTTGCAAATAGAAAAGGCCAAAAAACATTAGACAGCCAATAAGGAACAACTAAAGTCCCAAAAGCGCTGCATACAAGGAGGTGTTGGATCACCCTAATAATACAATGTACATACTGGCTGAACGAGCCAATTATTCTCCGCTGTCCATGAGACTGAAAAAGCATCAACAGCTTCTGTACCCGGTACACGAAACCTATAGAATTAAATCTGGGGAGATGGGCATTGAATGCGTTTGCAAATCTATCAACAGTATGGGGGCCCAGATAAGATCTAAATGGGCAAGAAACCCTTGGGTAGTGTACCAGTCGTCGAAATCGATAATGTTGCTGATAACATCAGCACAAGCATTAAGCTCTCTGGGAACCCATTGAGGAACAAACCGAACATTGAAATTTCAACAGAAATCGAAAATATCAAGCGCAATAGAATGCAATTCTGCATTAGGACTCCCTATATCAACCATACGGACAGCCCCTCGGTTGTCAGAATGCCATTTAACTGACTTGCCCTGAACAGAATCCTTGAAAGACGTTAAAGCAAAATGTACAGCTTTAAGCTCTCTCCATGTAGAGCTCTTCTCTGCCTCACATGGACTCCACATGCGGTGGGAAACTTCCTCAGTGCCAACAAGGTAAGCACCACACGCTACGTTACTAGCATCTGAAAAGCTAAGTAAAAAAAGGCGCCTGATAAGGCAGTACTATAGTTCTAGAAATAAGGCTAACAATATTGTTTTTCCAGAAAAATATTTCTGAAAGGCAGTCATTATGACGCCCGATATTGAACCGAGAATCCCATGTGGATCCAGAGTCTATGACTTTGTACAGAAAACGGGTCTTAAGACAAGACAAATTACCCAAGACTGGTGACATGGACATAATATGACCTGCGATTGAGGCACAATCCCGAGCTGTAATGTGCGGAGCCAATTGAAGAAATCTGTCTATGAGAGCAATAAAATTGGAAATACGCCTGTCAGTAATAGAAATCGAGCCAGAAACAAGATTTCAATGCAAACTCAACCATACAAGTAACTGGGTAGGTTCCCGTAGTGATTTAGTGGAATTAGCCACAAAACCTGCATTACTTAACGATGTCTGCACAAACAACGAATGCTCCTTGGCAATTTGCAGTGATTCACCCTTGCCACACCCATCGTCGAGAAACATTAAACCTCCAAAACTTAACCAAGGGGTCTAAGGCATTTGGTAAAAATGTAAGGGGCCGAACTAAGACCAAAAGGAAGAACTGTAAAGCAAAAATATTTGACAGTACCGGAAAAAACCCAGGAAAGACCCAAAAAGGTCTGATGGTCTGGGAAAATATCAAAATGATGATAACCAGACTTAAGATCAAAACTGAAAAGGAAATCGCCCGAGTTGACATGATAACAAGGCTCTCTTCGCACTGGAACTTTTGCTTCCAAATAGATTGATTGACATGCCTCAAATCGAGATTAAGCCTTTTCTTGCCTGACGATTGTATAGACACAGAGAGCTGGTTAACAACATGCGGGACAAAAGGTACCTCAACAACTAAGTGATTGCCAACTAATTCAGATATAGCCGACTCGACAAAAGATGCATTCTCCAAAGCTGACTTATTGTTATGAAAGAGCGCCCTACAAGGAGTACTAATAAAAGGGATCCGATGCCAAATTATTGGCGCCAATAGTATGCCAATACTAAAGCTTAGCCTTAAGTCTACCCTTAAGTACAGGCGATGCAGAATACTGTTCGTATTCAAACAGATTATGATCATAATCGAAATCGACTAATAAACTAGAATCCCTTTCTCTTAAAAATTCTAAATTGGATAGATACATAATAACTAAGTATAATGAATAAAATAAATCCTTAACTTGTACGACAAGTTCGCGGGTGGTTTTTATTTACCTCCAACGTTTGAGGGGAAACCAGAATTTGACTGGCGAGAACTTGAGGACCTGAGTTGTTAACCACCCCGGCACTTGCACCTCCAATGACCCTGCTGACCACACCCGAAACAAATGTCGCTTGCCCTTGCTTTGCTAATAGGTGTAAAGGAGCGAGAAGAGGACCTGAAGTTGAATTGAGGTTGGCCAGCAAATAAAGTGGTGGTGGCAGATGGCTGACTCTGCTTGACTGTAGACTTCACTTTCTGTTGTAGACGATCTTTTTCGTTTGTGAAGGGTTCTTTGCTCTGCACGACGAATGCGCTTTTCTTCCTCTGACCCGCTTGCCAATTCATCCGATAAATATTCGTTGACCAAATCCCAGCCAGTGGCGGACTAATCTGCCAATCTGATAAGTTTGTTGCATTTCTTAATATCAGATTCTATTTCTTTCAGGTAACCTCGGACGATGTCAAGTTTCCTTTTACCAAGAGCGGTGGAAGCCGAGTGAACCTTCTCCGGGAGGCCTGAATTAAAATAGAACTGCTTGGATATCATGCTGGATATCATGCTGCAAAGTGGTCAACTTCTTATCAAAGTACCATTATTTACCCGTGTATAATGCGCACCCGTGTATAATGCGCACCCTATTTTCAAGACAATTTTCCAAAAATAAAATAAATGTGTTTAAATAACCACCATTTGGTCAGAGAAAATTCTGACTCGATCGAATGGCTGGAATTATCTACTCACGAAAAACAAATGCAAATTTTCTGCCTGTTCGGGTTTAGTCATTGGTTTAAAAAAAATCCATCTGTTTTAGTTAAAAAGTGTATTTCTCTGATATTCAAAAAGCTTTCGGTCACTATTAGGTTGTTCTGACTTTGGGTGAGCTTGTGTTTCGTGTACTGGGATCACTAATTTGTTAATTAGAAAAGGCAATCGAAAATTGTTTTATCTGATAAGATTAGCGTATTCCCGAGCATTGAGACGGCACGAGAGAATGATTTAGACACCGGTTATAGGAATTCTCATATGCTCAAAGACTCTTCGTGGTTGCCGTGAAAAAATTTTCGCTTTCATTTCCTGACACTTTATGTTTTCACGTATCCGAATGCTAAATAAAGGTCAACAAATGATCATGGTGTCATATGTTCAATCAAGCGTAACGCAGTGAGAAATAAAGATAATCATCTCCTGTGAAATGCGCATCTGACAATTTTCAGTTTTAAAAGATTTTGAATCGTCGACAGCCTCTGCAAAATATACCTCACTTATTTTGTCTTCGGTCTGAGCTGCTGTACTTCGAGCAAAATAATTTTGAACAAACTTTGGCTCACAAAATGTGCGTTTCGTTAATTCCATATGCAAATAAGAGGATATTTTGTTTCGTCTGTATGCAAATTTTTAGCGTCTGCTCACAGAATATCCGACCGGTTTTTCACGGTTTTTCCAGTCAGTTTATCGGCGGTAATTTAAAAGCAGCTGTGATAGGTTATTTGCTTGTTTATTATAACAATGGCTTGGACAACAGCCTTTTGAATTCTTGTTTACTGGTTTTTTATCCTTTGTTAACCACATGCGTATGCAAATTAGGGAAGCAATCAAGAAACAAGGTTCCGTGTATAATACGCAGTGCAAATTTCATGAAAAAAATCTTAGGAAAAAAGTGCGCATGATACACGGATAAATAATCAGTAGATTGGGATGACTACTCTACTGGAACCATGGAAGGCAGCACTGCAATAGAATCTTGCTGCGAAGATGATGAGCCTCCATGAGGTACCTCTAGGTTTAATTCAGCGCCGTTTTCAGTATCCAACATAATTTAGAGGGCGAAGGGGCGGTCGTATGACTCGAATGAATACAAATGAAGGCAAAGCAATATATATAGCGATGCCCCACTAATGAAGCATTGTGACAAAGTGTCACATAACCCCCAAAAGGAGGTTACGTACACTGTAAAAACTGACTAGTTAAACCAACCAATTAAAATTGTTGTAAAATGCATTCGTTGTTTTAACTTTGCAAATCAGTCCATTTAACTCATGTAAAAAGTACCAAGGATGCATCTGAGACAACCCATTTTTTTTAGTTACTTTCCGTTATTTTGACTATAAAAAATAGGTTATTCAAAAAAGGTTGTTATAACCTCCAAACAATCAGTAGCTTTAACCATTTGAAATGGTAAAAATCACACCAAATTAATTAATCTAACTTATCTTGATTGTACCCAGAATTGATCCAAAACAACCTGTTTTCAGCTTTCGTTATCATTTTAAAACTCTGTACAGTGTTTGTAACCTCTAAATAATCATCAACATTACCGTTTAAAATGAAAACGATAGGGAAAAAAAACAGTTACAACCCAATGTAATGACACAATTTTATTTTAAACTTTGTATTAACCTTCGAAATACATTTTAGTCCCATTTAAATGATACATGTATGTGAGACTAACAGAAACTATATGTCATGCATGGCTTGTGGAAATGAAAATGAAATGAAAATGAAACCTCGATCTTCTTTACTCGTCGTTTTTGTTGTGCACTTTGACCTTCTCTGGAATTTCTTTTAGTATTTTTAGTAAAAACTGCATTTGAGAGTGGAATTTGTAGATTCACTTCTCAATCTGCAAACAATAACAAAATATCTTGCATAAACTGAAAGGTAATACATCAACCAAAACCAGTGCTTTTATCATTAATACTTGAATATAATGTAAAACCTGACCACCTTTGCCAACTGGTACAGTCAGTACCTAAAACAAAATTTAAGAGACTTAATTTATGCCAGTCTGTTTAGCTGTGACACCACTGTTTCAACTGCAATTGGAAGCTTTGTGGTGGCCTGACTGTTTCTTATCTGTGGTATTAAGATATCTAAAAACAAGAAAACGATCTTGCTTTGCCCACCCAGACCCTTTGGATAGGCAGCATTAAGCGCATAAAAACTGGCCAACAAGGTAATCACAGCTGTAAGAATGTTGACTTTTTTTAATTTACAGACAATCATTCCCTCAGCAGCCAGGTTAATACTAGTAATATCATCAATTGTTCCACCAGACGAAATTAAGCGAGGTGCTGTTGTGGCCTCCACCTCTTTGGCAATGTCACACTCTGCATTTTCCTACCACAAAAAGAGACAAAATTAATCCACGTTGACATGGCAATTGGAATACTTTGCTCTGACAGTAGCAGTTGACTCTCTAGTAGAATGGCCACTCTCAGATTCAGGAAACTGATCATTTGTGAGAGAGGACCCCCTGTAGTGACAAAATATAGCTACAGCATTTAAAGGGGTGTGCGGAATAAGACTCTACATGTAGGTTACCAGTATGTTAAATTGCTCTTGCTTTTCAATGGTGAATATAAGTCAATTTGTGAGGTGAATCAAGCAATTTATCAGAATTCACTCACAGCGTTTTGTAGCTAATTCAAACATAGCACCATGAAGAAATGGTTGCTTTACAAAGCTAATAATTGCTTACTGATGGAACAGAGCGGTGTCTAAAAGTGATTTAATCACAATCATGTTGTTATTTTTTACTGGCCATAAAACTATCTGGCATACTGTGATCATTCAAATTCAACTTACTGGCACAAATTTCCAAAACGTGTCACCTGGACTGTGCTTCAAACTCTTCTTCTCACCAAGAAGGTGAGGAAGAGCTGCAACAATACACCGGTTTTCAATCTCTAAAGGGATGAGTAAATAATATTATTGCGTTTATTATTAATCAAAGATACTACATTTGTATAATTAGAATGCAAACGTGACAGAATTCAAAATGCTCATACACAAAACAGCTGGACCTTGTGGGCCTGAGACAGTCCAATAACTCCCTAGTCTGACTCTTATGTATTCTTTTAACTAATCCCTCATGTTTGTGGCACCAAGCAATAAGGAATATCTCCACTTCCCAGTGGTCTCTTTTCTTACCACAGACTTACTCTGCCCCAGTATTATTTTATTTGCATACTGATAAACATGATGGCACCAAACAAAAGTCAAACAAGAAACCAACCAACTTCACATGGCCCTTACGGTGTAGGTTATAACCCTCCACTCACACAATAATTTAAAATGTTTACATGACTACATGTACATGTATGTTTCAAAATCGTTTGTTAATACCTTTAACATCCACAATCTCTCCTTCATCATCTTCAAGCATATTTACAATTTGTAGAATTGCCTTGTTGTCACTGTTCTTCAACAGTGACAACAGTATTGGCTTCCAGGTTTCCCTGAAAGCCTCTTTCATTGTTTTTGTGCAGTCTGGTATTGTGAGTATTCTCGCCAGTTCAGACCTTATCTGAAACAATTCCAAAAAATAAAACACCATGAAGGGTTGCTGAAGCATTTAAACAAGAATTGATCTGGTGAAGAGTAAATCAAAGTCCTTTTCAATTCCTACCTTCAAGATAAAACGCACAGTTTGTTTTAATATGTATATAGATACCATAAAAGCTCGTTTAACAGTTCTTTTATTTTGCAGACACTTTCATAGATGGAAAATATTTACATTAACCCATGCATGCACATTCAAGGGATAAGATTTTTTTGTACCAGTAGTCTATTAAGAAGACAGTGGTATTCATGGCCATATGTACATGTACATGTACCACTGCAAAAACCAAATCTGAATTAATTTTGACAAGGTACAAAGGTTAGTACATGTACTTCACAAACAGCAAACATCAGAATGATAAAATTAATACAAGGTTGGTAATTCACCAATAAACAGGGCTACATTGCATACATGTAAGCATTTACCTCACTCCCAGAGTTGAATTCCAAGGGCGGGTAATCCTTTAGCAGTTCCCATACTCTCATATTTTCTGTTAGTATACTTTTTCTTCTAATGGGAAACGTTGTATTCATTAAATGCTTCACTTTCCTTGAGTCAGGTGACCCTCTTGAACAAAGCTCCTTTAACTCCCTTTTCTGTTCATCTAGCGAGTCATCAGTCTCCCCATCTGGGATGGCAGGGATAGTACTTGTTGGAGACTGTACTTTCTTCCTCCCACATTTCACTTTGACTACTGCATCATCATCTGACTGATACAGAAGCTTTTTTGCACCTTTGTTCGCTTTCTTGTTTATGTTGTGGATTCTGTTCATTATCTTCTTGGACCAGATTTGCTAGTGATAAAAATAGAATAAAAAAAAAATAAGTAACACAAAATTGTAAGGAATGGGTATTTAGACAACGGGTGTCTTGAATGAAAACTAAGACCTCAAAACCTGCATGTAAGAGCTATAAAACTAAGACCCAGGTCAAATTTCAAAATATAATGTGTAGAACCTCCTTGCCTTTGCCATTATGCCAACTTGGGTCTTCTAGCTATGACAATTTAGCCACTATCTAAACAAGTAAGGACCTGGGAATGACGAGGGCCCAAGGTGGCTATGGCATTAAGGTAAGAAGTTCTTAGTTTTCAAGGGGTTTGCCTAAAACCCGGAATCCGGAATAACAAATCGAGAATCCAATATAAGATCTTGAGCCAAAGCCACTCGGTTTACACAAATTTGTGAAACAAAACGAAATGATACAGAAAGAATCCTAAACAGCTAACCTTAGGAACAATTAGGCCTGTTTACCAATCCTAGCATTAATCCTAAAAACCTTTGTTTAGGCCTAATTAGGCCTAAGGTTAGCTTTAATGAATGTTTATTTATTTATTTATTTATTTATTTATTTACTTTTTAATGAATGTTTAGGATTCTTTCTGTATTTCTTTTTGAGCTCTTAGGTTTCGAGGTCTAAGGTTTCAAGGTCTCAGTTTTCTAGACACCCTGTAGTTTTTCTTTTTCCATCATTAATGTGGCACCTGAATAAGAATGTGGTAATTCGGTAGAACTCCACCAACTGGAACCCGATTAACTTAAACTCCTCGTTAACCAAAACAAAATCCAGTTTACCAAGCTTCCCAAGCATGGATTTGATCCTATTTTTTTCAGGCATTTCAAACTTGTTTAACTCAAACTAATTTTGCTTCCCCAGTGTGTTCAATTTTCCTATCAAATACAGTACCAATAGCTTCACTTGGTAAGCATCAGGTGTCACAACTAGGTTAAGCGATATGTCCAAATCTGAAATGTCTGTTTTCTTATTATCATGCTCTTATGATTTTGGCTAAAATTTCCAAACTAAATGTCTTTGGCAAAAGGTTCTTATGGAATTGACTTGTTACTGGAATGAATACATTACCTTCAGTCTTTATTCATTAAGCATAGTATTCAAAATTTGGGTTGGGTACCAGGTAAACAAATACAGAGAAATATCTGGGGCTTGGAGTGAACTAGTTTTGGTACAGACTCTTTCCAGGGTCACCTAACACAGCCCCTTAGGAATGCTTAACCAGGATTCACTGCAATAAATTGGCTCAGGTGTTTAAAAGAAAGGTTATTATAAGGGGACTCGGTCAAGGTGAATATGAAACAGGGATAATGTGTACCGATGTAATTATGAGATTATACCTTTACATAATGTACAAGACAAATATAACAAAAATAAATAGAAAAAAATTATATATTTTTTTTAATGGTCAAGATAACTGTCCTTAATACTTACATGACCTGGGCCAAATGATCCTTTGAGGAAGGGATACTGTCTCACTAGCAGCAAGGCAATATGTTCTCTCTCAGAGAAGTGCAGCTCTTTGGTATGTGCCATTATTGCGGTGCACAATTACCGAACAAGAGAGTTTTGTTGCTCAGGAGATAGGTGGCCCTTGCTTAATCCCCTCTCAACATCTGGCTCCCACTAAAAATATTTTGAAAAAGATAGCTTGTGTGTTAGATGAATAACAAGTGACCAACTCTAAGAACTGATCACTCATTCTGATCAGCATATAATAATACAATTCATTATATTATATAATACATCCGTGTAATCAACAATAATTATTTTTTAGATTTTGCTTGTTTCATTATTTTATTACCCACCAATCAATCAGCACTATACAGTTTACAACAATTGAAAATATATATATATATATATATATATATATATATATATATATATATATATATATATATATATATATATAAACTTCACAGGAGTTCAGGCTTCAGGAGTAATCATCGTTTTATTGCGACAGTGCTGTTTCGTATGGTTCAAAATTATATGACCACACTCATCAGGCAACTTAACGATTTAGTATTAAAACTAACAGAACTGGCAGTAAAATATGGATGGTTGTTATGGGGATGCGTACATTCAAGACATTGTATCTAGGTAACAGATGCTTTTTGTCTTAGTTGCGTTACTCTAAAGTTCTGGAGCACATATCTGTTTCTGTGGGGGCATGAACTCGCTAGCTCGTTTCGCCTGTTTAGGCTACACAGCTCTTTCCTACAAATGATGATGAATTTTTCATACAGACAAAGATTACATTTTTTGTTCATGTTGCTATAGGGTTTACATTTCTTTAAAATTTTCCATTTCATCTGGAAAGGCTTCTTGTTGTCTTGTAAATTCCAAACATACTTTGAGAGTTCTGTTTCATTTCTTCTGTTGGAGTGTCGAAAAGATGTCTGGTGGTTTCTGTAACGTTCCTTAAAGTTTGTTGCCAGTCCGACATACGTTTCAGTTGTTGTCTCTGTGGTTACTGTAGCTTGCTCTGTACTTTATGGGAAGATAGTTGATTAAAATCGATATATTATTAATCATTATGCTTGTCTTTTATTCATCGATGCACGTATATCACTGGGGATCTATTTTAGTACTGCTCTTATAAAAATCGAACGCTAGGAATATATGATTATACCTTTTCCGCACTTCCTAATAAACCATTTTGCCAATGTTCAGTTCCCGGTGAATTGTTGGAATAGATCCAGATCTTTGTGGATCCAGTTCTTTGTGAGTAGCGCTTCACAGCAAATGGCGGCCGCTTCTTCTCGTTTTTGAAGTGTCTGCTAGGAGGATTTAAATAATTTGCTTGCTTTAACAGCTAGTAGATTTATACTCAAACAATTAGATTATTCGCTCTCGAGTTTTATGTGCGATAGCTGATTCGGCCTGCGCCCTCATCAGTTATCACGCGGTAGAAATCTCGAGCTCATTGTTAAATAGATAGCCATTAGTATAGCCTATTTGAGAACGGCATTCGTGATAGAAAGCTGGTAGATTTATAGTAATAAAAAGTAAACTACTAATATCAGCATTGACTAAACGGAAACAGGCTATCAGCTCATATGCCTGCACTACCTGATATGGTAACTGCAGTGCTAGTAACAGTTTCCTCGCTGTCGATGTTTAGCTACAATGGGGGACAAAAGTCTTAGGACAATTAGCACGATCTGCCTTAATTTATCCCACTTTCCCCCTCGCCCCTAAGCAATGTTGTAGTTTGTGCAACCCTGTACCGCTTTACCCTATCCTAAACGTCTTTCTTCATCCCAACATTGTTTGGAGGGGGAGGGGAGGGCCATCCGCGGTATCCACGTGGTTACAGAAGTGCATATTATGTGACATCTGATTATTTGATAAGTTAAGGATGTAGAAGGAAGGTTTTCCATAACCGTTCCAAGGATTTTTGTCCTCCATTGTAGTAGCAAAACGCACTTTTCTTTAAGGAAATATCGAAAGAATTTTTGAAAATGAGTACACCGAATTGCAAATATTTATTCAACGAGTGTTGACATCATCGACCTGTACCTATGCTCACGGGCCCTTCCATTCAAAACAAACTGAATAAACAAAAAAATGCAGCTACAATTTTCAGCAATAATCCACTATTGAAAATGTTGACAGTGATTATTGACACTTTTTAAGAAGTTGAAGAACTTATGCATCTGTCAATTGAAACCCCGTTCCCCGACCCTCGGGACATAGCGAGGCTTTCACGCTTCCAAAGCCGGTATGTCACGACTTTTTTAACGGCGCGTTGTCCCCGTGGACGATGGATTTCACAATGTCAAAAATTGGCGAGAAAATTGGTGAGAGGTTTCACTGTTGAATGTATGTATATTATAAAATCATAACTTCAACTATCGCTCTTCGCTTGGAGAGGATACTGCCAAAAATTATTTATCTAATACAAACTGGCTACGTTAAAGGAAGGTGCGTTGGCGAGAGCATAAGGTTTATCAAAGATGTCATAGATTATACAAAGCAGAAAGATATACCTGCATATACTGTTTTCCTATATTTCTGAATGACTTTTGATTCCATTGAATGGGATCTTTTGAAAAAATGCCTTAAATCTTTCACTTTCGGCCCGCATCTCAGACGATGACATAAGTAGTCACCTTATAAAAATGTTTTGAGTTGCGTACTGAACAAGGGCTACGTATCAAGTCACTTTTTCCTTAAACGCGGGGGAAGTCAAGGTTGCCCTCTTTCTGGTATGCCTTACATCATAGCCATAGAAGTCCTTGCGCAAAGTACTAGAAGCTCGAAGGAAATAGAAGGTATTAAAAGAAATGACAATGAAGAATTGCAACTTTCGCAATATGCGGACGACACCACAGCTTTCCTCGCAAATACTCAAGCCGTAATTGACCAAACGCTCAGGATAAAGCAATCCAAATCTGAAATGCTATGGCTCTGCTCCTGGCGACATGAAACGGACGGAATACTACATTCATTTATCTTTTGTTACATTCTTCGCAAGTATACACTCAATTAAATCTACCCTAAAAAAGTTAAACTAGTTAAATTACAAACGAGTGATACCAAAAACTACGTAGAAGCTGCATTATCTTTTGTTTAAAAATCAATCTATTTACATGGGATGTCATAAATCATTCGATATTAACCTTGGGGAGGACACACACTGCGTTTTACGCAGATGCCATTTAGTCTCTTTTGTTGGTGGTAACTACGAGCCTAGCGGATGGTTATATACAGAGGTAATAGCCTTTAAAATCTTGCAGTCCTGTCTAAATAAAAGATCCTTACTTGAAACGGGAGAAGAACCAAAGCGGTGTTTAAGGCAGCGATTTAAAAAAGATTGTATAACCTTTAAATCAGATTTTGGCGCTCCGTACACGGAAACGCAATAGGTAAAATTCGGTAGAACTAAGGACTTACATAAATCGTATATCTCTACTTTTGTGTATTGCTACTTTCTAAGAGATCTTAAAACATGCCAAAATCTGTTTGTTTTGACTGATTTCAGTCTTACATGTTCACTGAACCTGCAGTTACTTTGAAGAGTAACACCTACTAACGACAGACTGTTACACTGTGGAATATTACAAATCTGCTCATATTGCGTGTTATTGTTCTTCTTCCTAACAACGAGTGCATTGTATTTGCGGATGTTACAAATCATACTATTCTCTCTAGTCCAATTTAAAAATATTTCTACCAAAAGGGTGAGACGGATCAGAAATGATGCTTACAGGAGCTATGATAGTGGCGTCGTACGCATATTTACAAAGAGCGGGAACGTCCTTATGACATATATTTTGATCATTACGAAAAACATTAAAGAGGTAATGGCCGCTGACACTTCCCGCTGTCGTTCCCTTGTTGACTACCTGCCAAGTGTAAACATGTCTACCAGATGAAACACGCTGTTGTCGTTCAGAACAAAAAACTTTGGCACCATTTAACTATGTAGGGGTTGGGCGGTAGCTGCATAAGTTTTGCAGGGAGTAAACTGTGATTAACTGAGTGGTATGTTTTGCTAAAATCCATAGCGAAGATGTGAACTGCCTTACAGTCTTGATTGTCCAAATATGTTGAATGGATATTAATGCATTGGTACAGTTACTCCCCTGCTTGTAAGCACACTGGTTAGGGCTCCGACTAACGGTTTCCCTGGCATGCGTATGATATACAACTTTCTCGAAGGCCCTGGCAATCACTGGTGTGACCTTTATCCCTCTGTAGTCTGAATCTGCTTTAGGAAAGTTGAGCTTGGTCAGGGGGGTTACTATTCGCCTTCTTCCATGAACCCGGTCAGGAGTGAGTTGCTAACGATGAATTCCACACAAGAGTAATTGCTGGATTGCGAAGTTCTGCGTGATCTTTCCAAATCTAGAAGGGTATGTTGTCAAGGCCTGTCGCTGTTCCTTTTCAACTTAGTAACCGGAATCCAGACCTGCTTCTGTGTTATCTCTGGAACTTCCACCCCAAACCCCCCCCACCCCCTAAATAATCACATCAATAGGTATGGCATAATTGTCGTCATGGCACAGGCACCCAAATTAGTGACTCAGACGGTCCAACGAGGCGTGGTCGAAGCTAACACCAATTATCTTTGCACAACGCTGTGAGAGTAAGTTGACGTTTTGCCACCATTCTCCACTACCCATTACACTCGTTGGATTTCTTCTATTTTCACTGAAAACTTGTGAAATTCTTCTGTTGGTGAGTTTAAGTACATCATTATTATTGAATGATATTCTCGTTTTTGCTCTAACCATGGACCGCACGGGGGGGGGGGGGAGGACACCCAGCTGGGATCACGCAATGACATACGGATAGACCTGAGTGGCATACAGGTAACCATTACAGAGCATATTTTTCTTCCATAATCCTAACTGCAACGTCAACATTGTCAGCCGTATCTGCTTGTCATTCTTGCGCTGCTTAAGCCAGATAGAATGATTGTTTACGATGTTCTCTACACTCGCGCGCGAGTAATTTGAGGCGCGTGGCTCTGAGTTTTGTTCCAGCAGGTAAGACAAATCCCTCACGATCCGTCTTTATTAACGTGTGCAAAAGGATAGGGATAACCTCAAGGTTCCGGACTTTACAAACTTATTTGTCTAACTTTTTTGCTGCCTTCTGGTGTGTGCGTTTGCTAATTTGTTGTCTTTACAATTCACCCAAGCACAAATACCGAGAAGCGGATTTCATGAATTACCTCATTAGCTTTGTGGATTTGGTGTTGGAGAAACACCCAGAAACTGTTATTGTGAGCGACCTCCATGGATTAGACATGCATGAACTCAAAGCACTGTCGGGATGGGACGTCCTGATCGATTTCTCCAAGAGAAGTAAGGCATGCCTGGATAATTGCCCTACCAACAGTTCGGGTTTGTTTGGAAACACCTTACATACATGGCCACACCATCCTTTTCCCTGCTATTTAAATTTTCCCAGCCCCTGTCTATCAAAAATAGAGCATAGTCGGGTATGTTCAAAATCGAATCAGGCATTTCGATTGAGAGATGCGTTTTTAGAGACAACACATATATAAGACTGTCCTGACTTCTAATACCACCTTCTAACGCCACGGAAGCAATCACTCTGTCTTTTTCGTTTTTACCAGTCCACAGCTGTTAGTAAAACAACAGTTTGGAAAAGCAAATTCAGTGGATTTAGGCCATCTAGTAACAATGTCTTCCGGGCGGATGCGTATTAAACCAACCTGTACATACCTGTGTTTGTGTTTAATCACGGTTCCACGACGACATGTCACAACTGTTTTTTCTTTCGTAATTTAGCCTTTAAAATTCCCGCCCCTCGACCTCCTCTGTATCTCAGAATACCCAGCGATTTTATTTCGGTCATGACGACAGTAGAGGGCCTTTAAACCTTGTACCAATATAACACAAGATTTCGGCACGATAGAAGGAACGGCTATTAGCTCTCACACTGACTCAGGTTGATAAACTGTTAGAACGAGAACCGGCTCTTAAGCAAGGACTTTCAGTCCATTAGACATACGCGGGGCTGGGTTGGGACTGGAGGTCCATGTTAATCAATGTGATATCCAACAGAATGTAGTGTTTCGGGACAGCTAGTAATGACAAACCATGATGACTCCATAAGTTCCATGACACAATTGGCCGTCTAAATCGATGTTTAGGCCTGTCCAAACGGGAAATGTTTAACGGTAAAACATGCTTAAAACATTGTTGGGTGGCAAAACATTTCTCTGTTTGTCCACCTTGTTTTGTGCTGTTTAAACTAGTTTTAACGTGTTCGGTAGGATGTGAACTCTGTCAAACATTCGTTAAATTTTGTTCTCGAGTTTGGTCAGCGATGTTTTGCGCGTTTGGACAGATGCTTAAAACATGTTCAATGCGCGCATGCTTGCTGACTCTATTAGGTTGTTTGTATCCATGGATACTTTGTCGCGTCACGCGCTAATTTCTCTCAAGATGGCAAACGAAGAGGACGTTTTAGTCGATCTGTCCGTAAATGATATTAATTTACGGCTAAATCGGGGTCACCCGTATTATAAACAAATAATTTAGCCGTTCATTTATGGCTGGATCGGGGCCACACCTTATTACAGACCTTAGTCTTTAATAAATATGTCCCATACACAGGTGCTTTCCCTTCGTCACTCCATCTCCTTGTACTAGCTTTATCTCCTTTCCGTTTTTGAGTAGGCTTATCTTCGATAACATAATCTTTTGCGGCTGAAAAGGGCGCTTTCTCGCGGGCCACCAACCGAAGCCGTGAGAAAGTGCATTCGCAAACATTACAGAGAATTCATCCGATAGAGGGAAATCGGCATGACCAGAAGCCCGTCCATTTTCGATGAGTATCTTGAAAACAATCCAGGGAAAAGTTGCATTGGCGCGCGTGGCAAATATTACCAAGTGCGGAATATACTCGTGGTCGGTCGTCGAGTTGTTGTGTACACACAGATAGACATGCTGCCGAATTTTGACATATAAATCACTTCTCATAACACACGTTTTAAGATGTTTTATGCCGTTCGGCCACTCTGTAAAACATACACATGTTTTACCCTTAAACATGTTTTAGCATTTTTAACTATAAAACATTCACCGTTTGGACAGGCCTTTTGAGCGTAAAACCTCGTGAAACCTGCCAGTTTTGTAGCCATGGACTTTATTTGAAGTCTAAGTCCCGTTTAAGTGGCTTAGAGCCATTTTCAATTGTGAAGCTCATTCCACCTTCCAAAGACGTTCTTCCAAAGGCAGGTGGAGAACACCTTAATGAAGCGCTTCATGATCAGAAAGACTTTGATGTTGTCTAACTGCTCCCTTGACATTCCTCCCTTCTCACTTCCAGCTATCCTACACCAGGATTAAAGTGATATAAACGTGATCGACGAACTGAACTATCACTTCCTCGCCTTGTAACAAAATTGACACTATCAACAAATATCTTATTTCTCAACTTGCAGGGTAGCAATTGAATTTATCACTTACCTTTCTTCGACAGTCATGGTTGGGAAAAATTAATGTGGACTCTCGGGCTCCTTTGTACAAATAAAATGTGGGCATCTCCTGGCCGTTAATAAAGTTGTGTGACGTCTTCATCTTTTACTCTCATGGATTCTGGAATATTGGTAAAAAAATCGAAATCGGCTACAAAAAAGACTCTAAGTCGTCGGTTGGCATTAATAACAACAACACCGTTAACATGCCCATGGCCAAAAAGACTTCCATTGTTCAGTAACTAACGGTGAAAGTTCTATCTTATGACTTTGTTACTTCTGTATACTCCCACTTGGCTTTTTAATGGAATCTATCTCAATACGTTTGAGGGATCCAGCTTCTAATCACATCCACTCCTAACTACACGATTACGCAGGGACTTGTTCCTCTTTGACGGTCTAGTTATTATGCAGAGTATTTGGTCTCTCTGGGATAGTCTTACTATGTTCATTCTTGGCTTTGTTTTCATCAGCCGCTCTCTTTCTAACTCTTCCTGAAGGGCCTGTTGTTGACGAGTTCTCCGGATCCATTGGATACCCGGAGTCTCCACCAAATGTAACAGGGGGTGTCTGAGTGATTCGCCCCAGTGGCTGAGCGAAAAGTTCCCTGTCAACTTCCGGGATCTTTCTACGTCAAGTAGACCAGAGCTTCGTTCAGGAACATGGCGTTTTTTTTTTTGTTTTTTTTAAATAATAATTTATTTATTAAACATCATTTAACATCACATTACAATAAACTTTACAATAACAGGGTGGCAAATAAAAAGGAGGCGAAACAGTAAAAAAAGAAAAAATAAGTAAATAAATAAATAAATGAACAAACAAGCAAAAAAAAGCAAACTACGAATGTTCAACATATTAACAACAACAAGCAGAACAAATAGAAAAATGTTTTCTAAATTACTATAAATCCAACACTAATCAGAAATGCACAGCGTGGTCCACTTATTTCTGTATTTGTTAAGATTTCCGTTTGTTATTGCGATTTCTCTTTCGCACTGGATTTTAATTTCCAGGAGAACAATGAAAACTTCCAGCTCTGGGGTCTCAAACTTGTTTCTAGCTAAGTAAACGTAATATATAGCAATTAAGAGATAATGGTTAAAAGTATGAAAGCTGTTAGATTCAGGTTTGTATCCATAAAGAACTTCCGTTGAATTGGGATTTATGTTTTCAGAACGTTTACGATTCCACCAATCTGACTTTTTCCCAAAAACCTTTTACCGCAGGACACTCGTAAAAAATATGACTAATAGTTTCACGAGGAGCATCACATTGTTTGCATTTTGGAGAAGATTTAACATTCATTTTCCAAAGGCGTTGATTGGTTGGAAGAATATTGTGGATGAGTTTGAACTGAAAACTTCTTAGCTTATTTTCAATGGTGATTTTGAATGGAAGCTCATATACGGCACTAGGAGTGACTGTTTGTTCTCTTAAATAGGATTCAATTAATGGGCGGCAGAAAGATTTCTCAGCAAACATTAGTCGAGCATATTTTGCTGAAGCAGTTCCAACGGTTAGTTGTGTTACCTTTGGTTCGTTGGTGTGTTCCTGATTGCCATGTAAGATAGCATTTTTCCAATCTTTAGGAATCGCGGCCAAAAGACCACCGTAATCAAGAAAGGTACCACGAATGTGAAAAGCATCTTTAAGCTCTTGCAAAGAGAGGAAGTTATCGTGAACATTGAGGATATCTTTAATTCTTAAAATGCCTTTATTTTAAAGAAAACGACAACACTCTTAAATTTGCAAAACATGTTTCGACAGAAACTTCTGTCATCTTCAGTTGATAGATTTACAAAGCGTTAGAAGTTGAATTTATAAGTAGGAAAAATGCTAATTACATAGTAACAACAGAATGTACATAAAACGTGGCAATGTGAAAATTAAAAGGATAATTTCAGATTTACGTGATGCAGTTGTTGATTCAAAGAAGGTTTTTCTCTTTGAATATGAAATGCCTCTTTTATCTTAAGTTGAAACGTGGTGGAGGCGTGATCTAAAATGTGAAAACAGTCCACTGAACACAAGGCGTGACAATGTTCAGAATTCTCTAAGTGTTTGAAAATGTGAGAGGCCCTATCATTGACTAAATGCTCACGCACGCGTGATTAATCCGTGCTTTATAAAAAACCGTCTTTCCGCCGATCTTAATGAAGCGGTTATTCCAAAGTATTTCCTCTTTAATTTCATTAACACTAAGGGGTACCTTGGAATGAAGGATCTGCCAGACCGTTAAAATGTTCCTATAAAAGAGGGGGAGACCCTCTAGAGCTAAGAATTTCAAATCGTAATTACACTGAAACAAAAAAGAGCCTCCGAATTTTTCAAGATGAGAATCAAGAAGCGCGCACCAATGATGACCATCCGATGAACAATAGCGATTTACCCAGGCAGCTTTAAGAGATTTTTCTACGTCCGCGAAATTGACCATACTAAGGCCACCTTTGGAGATTGGGCCTGTCAGTGTGTTTCTTTTGATTTTATCAGGCTTAAAGTTCCATATGAAAGGGAAAATGACCTTATTAACTTCTTTAGCAAAATCGGTCGGAGTATCAAGTACAGAGCAATTATAAACAAGTATAGACAGTGCTAATGTTTTGACAATAGCAATTCGCCCCAGGATTGACAAGCGCCGACCCGACCAAAGATTTAACACCTTTTTCATTTTAACAAGCCGTTCATCAAAGTTGATTTTCTCGCCGACGTGCGTTTCATAAGCGAAAACTACACCGAGGGAGGAGACGTATTGCTTCGGCCAAGAGATTCCAAAAGGCTTGTCATTACCTAATCTGTTTTTCCACAATCCCAGACACAGCCCTTCAGTTTTCGACTTATTTATTCTCAGAGCGGATAGCGTACTGAATCGATCAAGCAAAGCGAAAAGGGCTACTGCGGACGAGTCGTCATGAATAAAAGTAGTGGTATCATCAGCATATAGGCTGACTTTAGATTCTTTGTTTCCGTTTTTAAGACCTTTGATCGATTTGCTTGTTCTGATCTGAATAGCAAGAGGCTCTACGGCAAGAATAAAAAGCATCCCGGAAAGCGGGCACCCTTGTCTCACTCCCCTTTTTAGGGGGATGAATTCCGAAGCGTGTCCATTGTTTACAATGCAGCTAGAGATATTATGATAAAATGTGTGGACCCAGTTACGAAAGCTTGGGCCAAAGTTCATTTCCTCTAACACCCGGAAGAGGTAGTCCCATTCTAACGAGTCAAACGCTTTTTCAAAATCCAGAAAGAAAATCATTCCTTGGTCATTTTCATGTTGTGCGATAATATCAGAAATAAGACGGATGTTTTCGCCAATGAATCTGCCCTTAATATATCCTGTTTGATCACTTCCTATAAGAAGCGGAAGAACTTTCTCTAGCCGTTTAGCAATGCATTTAGTAGCAATTTTGTAATCTGTATTTAAAAGCGAAATGGGACGCCAATTTTTAAGGGACAATAGGTCCTTATCCTTTTTTGGGATTAGCGAAATAATTCCTTGTCTCTGAGAGATGGAAAGTTCTCCTTGTAGAGCCCCGTGATTGAGACAGTCAATCAAAGGGCAAGAAATCTCCTTCTAAAAACAGAGATAGAATTCTGCTGTTAGACCGTCTGTTCCGGGGGTCTTGTTACGTTGAAAAGCTTTAATGGCAGATAAGCATTCAGCTTCAGTAATGGAACCTTCACAAAGGTTTTGTGAGACATCGTCTAGTCTTGGTAAAGGTCCAGAATTAAGAAAGTCTGATAGCTGGTCAGGGGAGGGTTGAGGAACATGGCGTTTATTGTAGGTCATGTTAATTGTAGGTCATGAGTCATTTCCTTACAGGCAGAACTCAAAGCTCTTATTAACAGGCGAATTCCGACCACTAACATTGGAATAGCTCATTCACTTGAGTAATTGCGTTCGCAGAACGAAGTTGTAATTGAGACGGAATCGAGATTTTTGGGACAACCGGTGCGTCTTGAAAAGAGCTGCCCCTGCAATCTACAAGCAATCCGCGGGGACGCACGCGAATGACAGCGTCGCCAAGCCAACTCTATAGCTTTCAAAATGGCGACCGTGCGCGAGGACAACGAAAGTGATGTGTTAATGTCTTAAATGAGCTTCTACAACCTGGAAATAGAGAATGTACAAATGGCGGCGATACAACTACAATGAGTGGGCAATTCAGCAAGTACAAGCAAAATTTAAATCGACGAAATATTTCCAAAACAAGAACTGATTGATTGGGTTGTTGAACACGATGAAATTGTGGTTCATTGTCGCGAGGATTGGTGATTGCAGGAGATGATCCGCCGCCGTTCAAGAAACGACCGCGACTGAAATGGGTTCTACCAGGATAAACAAACGTTCGTGAAATATTTTGTACACCTCTCTACACCACATATCGTCCATTTCGTCACTGAAACAAACAAATATGCCATCCGAAGGAATATACCGTGTTGGATTGGAAGAAGTCCTGAGTAGCTGCAGGAATTTCTGGGAATTTCTGTCAAGATGAGCCTTCAACAATAACCGACTTGTATAATTAATATTATTTGTTCTTTGCTGTTACAACTGTTTTCAGAAACAATGTTTGGATGTTGTTTTATCTAAAGTTATAGACCACATGGCCCTCAAGATGCTGGTTTTATGGTTAACAGACGAAACCTACCAATTTTCGAACGGAGCCTGTAATCTACGATAACTAAAATTACAGTAAAATAATGTTGAAAGCGTAGAGCGTATAAAGCCCCGTTTATATGGAGAAAAGTTGTCCCCGTTAGAAGGATCACCCGCTTATCCGATGTACCAGCCTACGAGTGCTGTTTAGCATTGTTCCCTTGTGAAAGATAAACGATTTCCTGACATTCTTCTAGAGCGTTACAAAAAGGAAACGAAATTTTGCAACGTATATTAGCTTTATATTAAACACTCGCAACCTCTCTGTAAAGGTACAATAGCAAAGCGATGTAAAAATTATGAGCCCCACAAGGTATGAAAAGTGCAACCGTCTTTCGCACAACGATGGCATATGGCAAGACAGCGAAGCTCCCGGGTAGAAATGGCGAAGCGGATACATGAACATTTCATTATGGGAATAGCCTTTTTCCTTCTCAAATTAATTTGTGTGCCTCGTTAGGGGACTTCAGTTTCTGTTCATTCGAGGCAAATGAAATGGCCATTTCATGCTTTGGAAGTTCTGCATTACGAAACCTTGTGCTTATCAGGTTCCAATCCATGATACAATTCAGGGTATATATCTCGACTTCAAAAACACTTTTCCATTCTGGGAAACGCATGAAATGGCATTTTACATGTTGCACGCACACGCACACACACACACACACACGCATACTCCAACCCCCCCAAACAACCCCCCCCCCCTATCCGCACCCCCACTACTCGTGGGGTCCATGTTTCCACAGTCCTATAGTGAGGACTGCCTTTTCTTTGGCAGGTATCGAAATAAAGATAACGGTGGCTTGGTTTTTTGCTCCAACCTCTCTTCATACATTTGTTTGAAATTTGGAAATTGCCAATTAAATTTGTGGGGTCGCAATAATGGGGACATGCTTGGAACTCAATTTGGCTACTTGCGAGGACCACTTCCCAAGAAGTAGTTCTGGATACGCACGGGCCCCTGGTAGCTTGTGTGGTGTATGTTTTCACATCCCCTTTGTGACTAATGCTTTTTCTGCAGGAGGTATCCAAAAACTACTTGGTTGCTTGTTACTCTTTTTCTTGAAATATTTGTTATGTCAGTTTTAGGTAAATTCGCCCTTACGAGGCCATACCAATAGCTCAGGCTTGGCTACTACAGACAGTAGTTGTGGATGCATGCCCATACAAAAAAATTCAGCTACTAGCGAGGACTAATTCCCAGATAATAGGTGTGGGGACATACACGCAATTTTAAATCAGATTTAATGTCACGGCTTCGTTAGTTTTCGTATTTCTCGGTAATGAACGGGAATCTGCCATTTTGCCTCAACAGAAGATTTAACTCTTAATTCTTACCGCCACGCCCGATTAAGCGCCGGATCTGAGAGCAACTAATAGTAAGCACCACCCCTGAATAAGCGCCGAATATGACTACAATATGACTACAGCACAACATTGTCTGAAACAACCCCTGGAACGTATTGTCATGGATAACGTTTTTCAGTTCCATGTGGCAAAAATTCTGTTCTCGTCCATTCTGCTCCTATCGAGAATTTTCACCAACCTAAGGCCCGTTTCAAATGTTGTGCTAAGCTGGCTCCACTACAGCTTAACTTGGTTTCAGACCTTAAATTTAATACAACGTCTGATAAGTGCTCTTGGTTCAGGCAGGCTTTGTAATGCATGAATAGATATGTATAGTTTTAATGAATTGACTTCGACACGACAGTGGACGATGAAGTCGAACTGCTGCCGTTTAGCACGACAGAGCTTGCCGTGCTATACGGTATGGACACTAATTTGTTTCAAACGTCATGCTACTGACGTGCCAAATGCGATCACTTTAGTTCGGCACGGCAGTAGCAGTGACAATGACATTTAGTAAACATAAACCAAGCCTGAGGCGCCTTGTACATGCTTTCGGTTCGACCTTTGTTGAGCCACGTCCTTGCTGTATTTTGCAAGGATGATTAGCACATACAGTTATTATTATTATTATTATTATTATTAAGGTGCAAGCCCATTTTCCCACCAACCAAGATAGTTTCTGACATTTTGGATATGTTTCTGTTTTCCATGATGATGATCAGCTTTATTTGACCAGGGAACACCTTTAGCAGTCTGTTCTCCCAGGTGCCCCTGGTATAAATAATTACAGTACTAAAGTAATGTACAATAATTATACGCTAATAAGTATCAACATAAGTTATGAATACATCAGAACTATAGTAGAAAATAATACGATTACATGATTACAGTAACATTTAGCTAAGCACACTTTTAAAAACTTGACACTAATAATAATAACATGAAATGATTAACTGATTACAATGTTAATGTTAATACTGTTAACATCAACTCATCCTTATGAGGGGCAGGATGAGATATTTAAGCATCCCATCATCGGTCATTCTTAGCAGTATACAAAAATAAGGAGGAGAAAAAAGAGGAGCAAAACTTTAATACGCAATCCTACCTTAAGGAACTGTTTACCATTGAGAATTGTAGGCAATTTTATCGATATTGACCGCAGTCTTCTTGAAAGCCAAATTTGCCTTTTGGCGGAGGTGGGGCCCGGGCGCTCTAACCCTGGCCCTGTTTAAGACACAATTCTCTGATGTCCATATCCCGTTTAAGGTGGCTCCCTAGAGTAGTTACTTAATACCCTTCCTACCTATAGAGCGCGAGTACAGCACAAACCTAGTTTGACTTTTCCCTGTACAGATTTACCAGTATGGGAACCGATGTAATAAGGCTTTATAAGGCTTGATAAACCCGTTACCATGGCTATATCACAATTTTTGGCCTTCAATCCTTTACATTTATACGTTTCTTCGTTGAAATGTTGTTATTCTTTGCCACATTTGGACAATAATATTGCCTGACATTTTGAATTGGTAAAAAGTCAAGGAAGTTCAGACAGTTTTTCTAATATTCAGTAATTTTTAATTTCTGTCATTATTTTAACCTTTTTTTTTTTTCGTTTCAATATATTCCATTTAATTTTAGCTCTAACAGATTTTAATAAAGATAGGGTATTTGATATGAACTGTATTCGGTTAGAACTGAGTCCGAATTAAGATAAAATACCGAAGGAAGCGTGAGAAAATAAGCCGATAACTTTAGAGATTTGGTCAAGCTGACGTGCAAAACTTAGAAAAACGCATGGTTCAATGCCCAGCTTGCGCGCGTTCTTAACACTCTAGGGAGCCTCCTTAAGACAGAACTCAGACTTTTTCAGACACTATCTCACACATTAAGACAACGTTTTGCGGTTATCACGTGTCTTACAAAAATGCAACAAGCATCGAATTTAGGGCTACTATTCGTCATCTTTTTGTTTTGTCAATTAGAAAAAGCAACGATTTTCTATCGTTAAGTTAAAATCAAATACTTGTTTTGAAGCCACAAATTTCCAAAAAACGAAATTGTATTTTTTCCAAATCTCCCCGGGTTTATTCCTAAAAATAATATTTTCAAAGCCAGTCAAATTTCAGTTTAGATATTCTTATGTCAAAAGATTGTTTTAAGTGCCACTAAGGTCCAAGTTTTCCTCTTCTTTGTTTTTTTTTTCTTTTTGAAAAAAAAAAAAAAACGTTTTACGTTTGCACATATCTGCATTGTTTCCGGATATATTACACTTTGAAAAACGTTTACAACATGCAAATTAGATTAATGATGGCCTCATAGTATCAAGCCCAAATAACATCAAGTTAACAAATACATTTATCTTTGTCGATTTGAATCAGAGAAGATTGAACCTCGATAAGTTTTCACCTCTGAAGGCAAGCAACACCTCTACTGTTACAAAGATCGCTAAAAAAAATTTCGGTTTCCGAGGCAACTCACTATTTTCTATTCCCCCAAATCTGATTTAATTATATATTACTGAATTTTAGCTCGAGAAAACTTTAACAAGGCCGTAAACTCTACCTCACATGTTCACAAGCTTGTTTGATAATTAAGATGATGCACCATTGGCAAATATCAAATAACATTTCTCAAGGTGGCCAGCAAAGCCCTTAATAACAGGGAGTCCTAGAACAAAAGATGTTACCATGGTAACAGTATAGGAAAAACTAATAGAATTGTACTACAAAGAATCATGTATCTCTGATGCAAATTGGGGGGGGAATTTTTTTTTTTTTCAAAACTGAGTAGAGGCTATAACATCATCACTTCCCTAATTTGCATCTTTTAAAAACTTGAATATCTCTTGAACAAACAGAAATATTTGACTACAAAAACAGCCCTCTTCTTCTTGTACGGACTACTTGTTTATATTTGAAAATGGCTTTTATGAGAAACATGTGAATTTCGTCGTAGCAGCACTTTAAATTTCAAATTTAGTTTTTACTTTTGTTCCTTATGGTCACTTCTTAAGAAGTCTATCTAAACATAAGAAAGAGCTTTTTATTTTCATGTTTATCACTGTAGTTTGTGTGTTATGTCCTGTTACTACAGAGAAATTGAAGCTGCATGGGTCGCAACATCAGTTTATCGTTGGTAACAAGAATCCAGTAAGGGTGGGCGTGGTAGATGATGTGACAAGGTAATTTCCCTTTCAATTCTTCTATTTTTTCCAATTTTGTTTTATCTTATCGCATCAACTGCTGTTTTTAAAAAAAATAGCATAAAAAGGGAGAGTTTAGAACCACCTTATCAAAGGACATGACTCAAACAACGGTCTAGAGTTAGAAAACAATGGCCAAAATTGATTGGAAATAACACACAAACAACTGAGATAAACATGGTAGACCAACGCATTTTATATAGAATTGAATTCTCTCTCAAATGTTGTGTATCTTCCTGTTTTAACACTTGTTGTATGTCCCCTTCGGGCCCACTCAAAAATGCAGGCCGCTTGTGAGGCACCTTCGTTGGTAACGATATGCAGACAAATGCCTTGCTCCCGAACAGTCGTCACTCGCTACTCAGAATTTCTTCTCTTCTTCTTCTTTCTTCCTTCTAGCAGCCAATTACCCTAGAGCTTCTCATCAACTGAGGCGTTCATTTCTCCTCATCAACTGTAACTAAAATGCATATAACATTTGAGGGTGAAATGCAAAAAAAATTGGCAGACATTTGCAGTAAGCAACAGTTCAACGAAGGAAGGCCAGCCTTGGAACGAATTATAAACGGCATGATCATATGAAGGGCTGCAATTCCACCTCAACTGTTTATTTTTCCAGAGTTGACGCCCTAAATCTCCATACCCCCCTCCCCCACCCCCATTAACCTAGTATTCTAATTGTTTTAAAGGCCTGTGTTTAATTCGAAATTTCCATACTTTGTTCATATGATGGGCAATAACAACCAGCAAAGCACACATTAAGACGAAGTAGTTTGCTATATTATTTTAGTTGTAGTGATGGCTAGCGATATTTTATTAATTTTTTTTTTAAAATTTGGAAGTAGAGAATACCCTTACCTCAACGTGTATTTACATCACATCCCGTGGTGAACCCTCACGGATTCTCCACGGGGAGCCGCCGATTCTCTGCGGGGAGCCGCCCCATTTACTTCCTCGCGCTGACTGTCATGGATAAACAATAATTGTTACTGTCCGAAATCTGCTTGCGAATTCAAGAATGTAAACATACAATCGTTATCGGACAACTGCGCGACAGAATCATCATTTTGTAAACAAACCAAAACAAACCACAAGGAAAAAAAATACTCACTCGATTTCCCCCACCTCCTGAATTGGCAGTCTTTTATTGGCGCCCAATAGCCACTGGAGCAGCGACATCGCTGCGGTCACAATGAAGAATATCATCTGACAGGAAAACACGCATCGCCATTAGCACGTAACCTCGGCAAAATCATCATCTGTCCTTTCGCGCCCGCAAGCAAACAGTATTTTCTAACTAACTAACTAACTTTGCAAGACGTATTGACACTGATTACATATTGAGAACGATGTAAACTACACCCTTAAAACCTCTTAAAAAGCTAAGCCGTTATTGTTTTCCAAAAATAAATACCTCAAAATGCTCTTCCGAACAGTTCTGTCGATCAAACAGTTTATTTGCGCATGGGTAATAGAAACGAGGTGTGCTCTACATTTGATTGGCAATGGATGATTTTGCTCAGATGCACGTTATCTGAATTTCTTTGTCAGTTCGTCATATGCGCCCACAACAAAACAAGAAAAGAACTAATCTTCATCCGCGAAGTTATGGGCCCATACAATAGTCACCGCGCACCGCAAGGAATACAGAAAACCATAGTTTACGCCGGATTGCGCCATCTTTTCAAAGCTGTTATTCTGCCAACCTATATCGGGTGTCACTGAATGTTGTGGTGAATGTTGAAAACAGCATAGTCCGTTCCTCTACTGTGATGTGTAACGCAGAAATTGCGAACCGCTGGGATACACAGGACTATATCCATGATTTCATCGGCTTCACCGCTGGCAACTCGCAGTGTTTGGCGTGCCTGCAATGTAAATCGATCATCTCGATTGGATTTGGCCAAGGGCGTTGTATACAGGTCTGTGTGTGGTGCTTATCCTACAATTTTTTGTTCCTTGCAGTGAAATATTTGTTGTATGTATACCAACGTTCGAAAACGAGAAACGGCTCTAAGGCGATGGCACGAAATCACCATTTCCTCCGCCGAATGTACAGGTCGAGTACAACCGTGCACACAAGGTTTTTTTGTCGCTTCTGTATCTAATGTAATCTGTGAGTCGAAACGTTTATCACAAACGATACCCTATCTCAGACCAACATGGTCCCATTTGCTAACCTATTCCAGAACAAAACGGCTGAGAAACAAAGAACCTTTGTAGCCGCACCCCATGCGGGTTAGTCAACAGTGAAAGATCAGGAATTGTCAAAAATGGTCTTGTTACTATTTCTCAAGACATTCCCGACACTCATAAGTCTAGTTACTACTTCGACTCGCATTA
The DNA here is from genome assembly GCA_016490735.1 of Pachyseris speciosa. Taxonomy (NCBI): domain Eukaryota; kingdom Metazoa; phylum Cnidaria; class Anthozoa; order Scleractinia; family Pachyseridae; genus Pachyseris; species Pachyseris speciosa. Next base: position 719,606 of record JAEMWC010000072.1, read on the forward strand.
GAAATCCTTTAATTCTTATTAACTTTCAATTTATCAATCACTTCTGGGTTGTTCTTCTTGTTCAGCCCTTTTAAAGCTCCCAAGATTGTACAAATCAGTTTCATGTTGTGTAATAGCTGGGAAAACAGAAGAAGAAGAACTACAAACAAGACAACATAGTAAAACTCGAGCATTTCTATTTAACCGTGTTCAAATCTTATATCGATCCCTTATAGCATTCAATAATTTTTAAATGTTTTAAACAAGAATCCAGTAAGGGTGCATGGGCGTTGTAGATGACGTGACAAGGTAATTTCCCTTTCAATTCTTCTATTTTTTCCAATTTTGTTTTATCTTATCGCATCAACTGCTGTTTTTAAAAAAAATAGCATAAAAAGGGAGAGTTTAGAACCAAGCCTTAGTCTACTTGACCACCTTATCAAAGCACATGACTCAAACAAAGGTCTAGGGTTAGAAAACAATGGCCAAAATTGATTGGAAATAACACACAAACAACTGGGATAAACATGGTAGACCAACTGGGATAAACATGGTAGACCAACGCATTTTATATAGAATTGAATTCTCTCTCAAATGTTGTGTATTTTCCTGTTTTAACACTTGTTGTATGTCCCCTTCGGGCCCACTCAAAAATGCAGGCCGCTTGTGAGGCACCTTCGTTGGTAACGATATGCAGACAAATGCCTCGCTCCCGAACAGTCGTCACTCGCTACTCAGAATTTCTTCTCTTCTTCTTCTTTCTTCCTTCTAGCAGCCAATTACCCTAGAGCCTCTCATCATCTGAGGCGTTCATTTCTCCTCATCAACTGTAACTAAAATGCATATAACATTTGAGGGTGAAATGCAAAAAAAATTGGCAGACATTTGCAGTAAGCAACAGTTCAACGAAGGAAGGCCAGCCTTGGAACGAATTATAAACGGCATGATCATATGAAGGGCTGCAATTCCACCTCAACTGTTTATTTTTCCAGAGTTGACGCCCTAAATCTCCATACCCCCTCCCCCACCCCCATTAACCTAGTATTCTAATTGTTTTAAAGGCCTGTGTTTAATTCGAAATTTCCATACTCTGTTCATATGATGGGCAATAACAACCAGCAAAGCACACATTAAGACGAAGTAGTTTGCTATATTATTTTAGTTGTAGTGATGGCTAGCGATATTTTATTAATTTTTTTTTTTTAATTTGGAAGTAGAGAATACCCTTACCTCAACGTGTATTTACATCACATCCCGTGGTGAACCCTCACAGATTCTCCACGGGGAGCCGCCGATTCTCTGCGGGGAGCCGCCCCATTTACTTCCTCGCGCTGACTGTCATGGATAAACAATAATTGTTACTGTCCGAAATCTGCTTGCGAATTCAAGAATGTAAACATACAATCGTTATCGGACAACTGCGTGACAGAATCATCATTTTGTAAACAAACCAAAACAAACCACAAGGAAAAAAAAATACTCACTCGATTTCCCCCACCTCCTGAATTGGCATTCTTTTATTGGCGCCCAATAGCCTCTGGAGCAGCGACATCGCTGCGGTCACAATGAAGAATATCATCTGACAGGAAAACACGCATCGCCATTAGCACGTAACCTCGGCAAAATCATCATCTGTCCTTTCGCGCCCGCAAGCAAACAGTATTTTCTAACTAACTAACTTTGCAAGACGTATTGACACTGATTACATATTGAGAACGATGTAAACTACACCCTTAAAACCTCTTAAAAAGCTAAGCCATTATTGTTTTCCAAACATAAATACCTCAAAATGCTCTTCCGAACAGTTCTGTCGATCAAACAGTTTATTTGCGCATGGGTAATAGAAACGAGGTGTGCTCTACATTTGATTGGCAATGGATGATTTTGCTCAGATGCACGTTATCTGAATTTCTTGTCAGTTCGTCATATGCGCCCACAACAAAACAAGAAAAGAACTAATCTTCATCCGCGAAGTTATGGGCCCATACAATAGTCACTGCGCACCGCAAGGAATACAGAAAACCATAGTTTACGCCGGATTGCGCCATCTTTTCAAAGCTGTTATTCTGCCAACCTATATCGGGTGTCACTGAATGTTGTGGTGAATGTTGAAAACAGCATAGTCCGTTCCTCTACTGTGATGTGTAACGCAGAAATTGCGAACCGCTGGGATACACAGGACTATATCCATGATTTCATCGGCTTCACCGCTGGCAACTCGCAGTGTTTGGCGTGCCTGCAATGTAAATCGATCATCTCGATTGGATTTGGCCAAGGGCGTTGTATACAGGTCTGTGTGTGGTGCTTATCCTACAATTTTTTGTTCCTTGCAGTGAAATATTTGTTGTATGTATACCAACGTTCGAAAACGAGAAACGGCTCTAAGGCGATGGCACGAAATCACCATTTCCTCCGCCGAATGTACAGGTCGAGTACAACCGTGCACACAAGGTTTTTTTTGTCGCTTCTGTATCTAATGTAATCTGTGAGTCGAAACGTTTATCACAAACGATACCCTATTTCAGACCAACATGGTCCCATTTGCTAACCTATTCCAGAACAAAACAGCTGAGAAACAAAGAACCTTTGTAGCCGCACCCCATGCGGGTTAGTCAACAGTGAAAGATCAGGAATTGTCAAAAATGGTCTTGTTACTATTTCTCAAGACATTCCCGACACTCATAAGTCTAGTTACTACTTCGACTCGCATTAGAAATCCTTTAATTCTTATTAACTTTCAATTTATCAATCACTTCTGGGGTTGTTCTTCTTGTTCAGCCCTTTTAAAGCTCCCAAGATTGTACAAATCAGTTTCATGTTGTGTAATAGCTGGGAAAACAGAAGAAGAAGAACTACAAACAAGACAACATAGTAAAACTCGAGCATTTCTATTTAACCGTGTTCAAATCTTATATCGATCCCTTATAGCATTCAATAATTTTTAAATGTTTTAAACAAGAATCCAGTAAAGGTGCATGGGCGTTGTAGATGACGTGACAAGGTAATTTGGCCAAGGGCGTTGTATACAGGTCTGTGTGTGGTGCTTATCCTACAATTTTTTGTTCCTTGCAGTGAAATATTTGTTGTATGTATACCAACGTTCGAAAACGAGAAACGGCTCTAAGGCGATGGCACGAAATCACCATTTCCACCGCCGAATGTACAGGTCGAGTACAACCGTGCACACAAGGTTTTTTTTGTCGCTTCTGTATCTAATGTAATCTGTGAGTCGAAACGTTTATCACAAACGATACCCTATTTCAGACCAACATGGTCCCATTTGCTAACCTATTCCAGAACAAAACAGCTGAGAAACAAAGAACCTTTGTAGCCGCACCCCATGCGGGTTAGTCAACAGTGAAAGATCAGGAATTGTCAAAAATGGTCTTGTTACTATTTCTCAAGACATTCCCGACACTCATAAGTCTAGTTACTACTTCGACTCGCATTAGAAATCCTTTAATTCTTATTAACTTTCAATTTATCAATCACTTCTGGGGTTGTTCTTCTTGTTCAGCCCTTTTAAAGCTCCCAAGATTGTACAAATCAGTTTCATGTTGTGTAATAGCTGGGAAAACAGAAGCAGAAGAACTACAAACAAGACAACATAGTAAAACTCGAGCATTTCTATTTAACCGTGTTCAAATCTTATATCAATCCCTTATAGCATTCAATAATTTTTAAATGTTTTCAAATTCATTTGAATGGTAGACAGAACACATTCCCTGTATGACCGTATTGCTTCTGTAATCAAGAGAGGTACTCTCTGTTTTCTGAATTGCTATATGCCTTCTTGCTTCATATTTGGCATATTAAAGAAGGCTGACATATTTCATTACAACTTCTATTTCATACTGAAATCTATTTACTTTTGTTTATTCTTAACCGTAACACATACTAGAAAGTAGCACACATTCCGATTTCCCTAAGACAAGTACTCAATTTAGAATTTTTTTTTGTTAAGGTAGACTCATGCTTGCGGTAATGAACTTCACAGTTCAAATTGAAACAACTGTCACATTAATCCTTTCCTTAATAAAGTTAATGTATATGTGCAGAGGCTATATTCTTTTCGAACATTGCATCCTCCTTTTTATTCTTCAAACGATGGTACAAGTGTCCCATTATCAGCCTCGATATCCATATGAAATTTACTCTTAGTTTACATAGGTAAAGGAATTGACGGATATAGAAACTAATAACAGCAGCATTCCAAGTCAAACTTTTCTTTTTGATAAGTCTTCATTCTCCTCTTTCTTGTGATTTCAGGAAACGCCAATGACGTTAGAGACCAAAGAACTGCAACACCTCTTAAGAAAATACTGCATAGTAAAGGCGCAAAGGGAAGAAATATGTATGGATGAAAAAACAAGCTGACGTACTGTCTATTCAAAGACAATGTAACAGCAGTTGCACATTTAGATTGTGAACAATTCTGGAAGTAAGTTCACTTCCATCCAGATTCTGTCACTGGGTTTTTCCAGAGGCAATGGTTTCCTAGAAATTAACGTTATGTCTCGATTGTACATGTTTTCATGGATCAAGATGAATTGAGACCACTTTGTCAACGGTTGGTCTTGGTGGCTAATTAGTTACATATACCGAGGAACGCTTGAATCTGATCATGAACTGTGACAAGAATGGAGTAGCTAGTTAACGTACTTGCTGTTGATAAAACTAATTTTTTTTATGTCAGTACTGAATACCGTCATTGATATATAAGAACACATTCAAATTCCTAGTACGATTTTGTAAGTACTAAAACGTGTTTCTATTATTCCGAGCTATTGAGGTCGATTTTCGAGCCCATGACAGATATCAATACACACTGGAAATGTCATGCAGTTCCCATCTCTGATGAAGATAAATTCTTCAAGCAAAGCTTGAAGAACAATTCCACAAGTATAGTATTAGAATTTAGTTGCCCTGGGAGTTAAGATCCGTCTGAAATATTCCCCTTCTTTTTTTGTATCAAGCTGGTGGGATGCAACTTTTCCACCGGAGGAGAAGGGACCGTTCGAGCAATTTGGAAAATAACAAGCATTTACTTTCAGTAAGTTTGTCTCGCGCACGAATACTGCTTCTGTATCAAACTGCTGCAATTTTCTGTCAAGCTTCAGGCATCTCGCCCGGTTTTACGTTTGTTTTTTATAAGAGCTGCAAAATCTTTTCACATGCGCGTATTTTTTTTTGGCGGTTTCCTCTTCCTGTTCGCAAGCATTTGCTTGCCCTCTTGCCAGAAATAAGACTATTTCTGATGGTTTTATATAGTTGCTGTTATTTGCCATGGTAGTATACAGCAATGAAAAAAGACATCACTCCTGGTGGTAATTAGAGTCAAAGGTTCGGGTATTGAATAAACAAGACGAAGGACTCTTCAGAAAGTCTAAGGTTTTTATTACTTCACCCCCTCAAAATTCTGCTCGCTGCTTGGTATTCCGTCGAGCTCAGACTGTGGGTGTGTTAGGCGCTCGGCAGCACGAGATTATGCGCGCCGTCCAACAACAAAAATAGTAAAGGCAATCTTTTGCATTGCATATGACAAATTATTGTCTTTTAAGCAAATGAAAGCAAATGAAAGTGGCGAGGAAGTCTAAAAGGAAACCACAGGACTAATAGACATTGGACTCCCTCAGAGTAAAAAAAAAAAGGTTAACATTTAAAATTGTAGAAAGCCAAAAATTGTATACGCAATTAGAATCTTTCGTGTTCACTGGTTGGCGCTTGCTTTGATAAAAATCGCCAGTTAATGTTTGGCACCCAGCTATCCGAAGCGTGTTTCTTTTAAAATAAACAATGGTATTGGTATTAAAGGTTATGCTGGCTTCTAACGAACCTGTATGCGGTGACTTCCCCTCACACAGAGGTTTTACCGCGCAATAAAAGTTATACACTACGTTTGGTAACGTCAATGTATAGCGACTGTTGCGTCAATTTCGGAACATTAACACTGCATGGTACATATAGTCCGCGGTCTTGATGACAGCAAGGAGGTTGTCTGAGAGAAAATGGAGTTGCGCAGAGGAAGTTGGCATGTCGGATTGTTACCATAAGTACCTTGCAGAGCACATTTTTATTTATGTTAAGTTCTTTTACTACAGATTCATTTTTTCACGGCGATTTCACTGTTTTCTGTTTTTCTTCCGTCATATCTTTTTTATCTCTTGCTTGTTAAGCGCAATGTGATTGGTCTATTTTGGGGTCCGTTTACAAATACTGAAAACAGTCCTCTGCAAATGTGAACAATACAAATGTTTCAACTTGTCGAGATTGGTACTGATCAGCCATAAAACTACATGAGGTGGAGAGTGCTAGAAAACGGTGCGAGCCACCTTATGTACTTCTCAGGAAAACTGCAATGTGTGGCATTTTACAATCACTATTTTGGTTTGGTTTGGTTTGAATTACATGATAGAGCCTCTTTATCTGTGTCAAATGAGAACTTTGATATCTTTTATAACCAACAAGCTTCACATTTCTATAGCCTTTTATTTTCGTGCGATTAATATGTGGAAATTTGAGCCTGGTTAGGCCCATCAAGGCCAAAACAGCTTTCCCTGGCTGGTAAAGCTCAGCCGCAACCTTTTCAAATTGTACGATTCAAGGGGTTACGCCTGCCACCATGTGGCTTTACCGTGCAAATATGCGCTTCAGCGTAATATATCTATTATAACTTTTGTTTATATGGTTACATGTTATGTCTTAAAAAGTAGCATGAGTTGTTCAATAGAGCCTTGCGCCTTTTTTTTTTTTTTTTTTTTTTTTTTTTTTTTCTTTTGGGGGGCCTCAGTACCTCTCAATAGTAACGACTTGGAAAGACTGGTAGCGATGATCACGTACAAGAGGTGGAAAGTACTAGAAACCGGCGTAAGACATCTACAGTACGCCGTAATGATACCGCTACATTTTCAAGTGTTGTCCTTTTCAAAGGCATGTCTGGGATCAGAGCCAAATTAAGCGACAGTGCACCTTTAACACGTGTGAAATGCAACCTTTGATATCACCTCGGACTTAGAATATGTAGATGTAAACATTCGGTAATTTAATTTTTTGGGGGGTAGATAACCTAAATGACAATTTGGTAGATCGCAATTGCAACATTTGTACGTACCTGTTGTGAAATAACGGTTACTCTACAGAAAGCATCTACATGGCCGTATAAATCCTAGAGTGAGATAGGGGAGGTCGGGGGGGGGGGATCCGTCCCGATGTCCGATGTCTTACCCTTTTTTATTCCATTTTTTGACAGAAAAAGGCAACCCTTTTGTACACCTTCCATTGACAAATAGTTCCCCTTTCGCAAACCTAAGCGGGAAGCGTTGTTGTCATTTCCATGTAGAGTTCAAAAAAGTAAAAAAAGCACAGTAAAAAGGTATGTGTGTTCGGACTGTGTCAGTTCTTGTCAAGAACGTCACAAAGACAGCAGATAAAAACAGCATGTCAAGGAATGCCTCATCTAAGGTAGGCAAATGACACTCGGCATTGATTTCGTAGAAGCCGTCATAAGCATCCGCCGTCTTCTCAAAAACCATAAAAAACGGTCCAAACCTTGTCAAAATTCATATTGATGAAAACCAATTAACAAGAGTGCTGTCGTGTACTTTTAAGGGGTAATGTTCCGGCAAGAATAATTGAGGAAAATACCAAATTTCACAAATCTGAAGGTTAAAATCCATTCGTCATGGAAATTAAAAGTCAAAAACTACTTGTGGATATTGGCCAACCCTTCTCCACCTTAGCAAACTGAAATATATTTGATCTGATTGAAGTTGAAAACAGCATCTTAGTAAAATTTAGGGAAAGCATTCATGCTTTTATTCTCAAATGTTCTCATGTAATTCGGTACTGTTGGCCATAGCACGCAAAGGATTTGGATGGAGTCACTCACGCACAAAGGCATCCCGATTTGGATTTGCGACTTCGTAAAAGCAATTCTCTATTGGGATATCCATAGGGTTGTGGCTAGAGAAAATCCTTTTTGTAGGGAGATATCGATATTTCTGGATCTGCCACCCAAGCCCCCCTTGCCTAAAATAAAGCCTGAGCAATAATAGAAACATAAAGGAAAGCCATAATGTTCCGTATAGCTCTTTCATTTTTCTTTATTTAACCCCCCTTTTAAGTGAGGCTATGTTATGTATGGAATGTTATGTTATATTTTAATATAGAAAATGCAGAATCAACAACCTCACGGAAACGTATAAGGCTGCAAGGTGCATTGGCCGGCAGCCAGATAGTGATGTCTGGGTTCTGGGAAAGGAGCTTCAACTCACTGGAGATGGAACCCCCACAAACCCGGAAACATCCTCGCTCATTTGGGTTCAGGAAGTTTTTGACTTGGAAGAGGGAAAACGTAAAGACCCATGTGGCCCCCTGCCAAGCATCAAACTTCCACTGCGTAGTCATGCCTTGAGTGAGGTGGTCGGGGCACTTATTGATATCATCCATGACAACACCATGGGAGCAATTTATACTATTGGTAGGACAATTGACTTGTAGCCATATTCATCTTTTGATGTTAATTGTCATTTGTGACGGGCGCTACATGATATCTGTTTCATGAAAGGATAGAGAGCACCTAAAATAGGATCCAACTGCAACAAACTGCAATAACACTGCGTTTTCTTAAGAATAATGTAAACAATACACCAAGTATCCAGATAGTGGAAACAAAGAAATATCATTTTATTATTATTATTATTATTATTATTATGATTATGATTACTATTATTTTTATTATTGTCATGGAGCAACATTGACTTGCCTACTTATGGGAAGTCCTTTCTGACATCCTGAACTCTCTAAGAAATATTATGTTTATTGTGACAGCTGCAGTGGTGATGGCACTACATTACGAGGTGGTCATGGATATTGTGGGGTTTTGTCCTCTGCCAGTTGTGTGTGGCGTCAACCGCCTAGGGAAGACAAGATGTGCCAAAGCAGCCTTGAGCTTAATTGGCAACGATGCCTCTTTTTACTCTTCTGCAAAAGAGAGGTTTATTCCGTGCCTCTGCAGCAGGACTACCCTACCACCAGTATTAGACGACCTAAAAAAGCCAAATCAAATTGAGGAAATTGCAGTGGCTTTTTATAACAGGGGAAAGGATGGTACATGTTTCCTAGAATGCACGCTACGTACTTGCCCCATCTTGACAGTCAATTGGGAGACCCTTGATGGCCTCAATAGGGATCCGAGGTACGATATCTGAAAAACATTCTTTCGTTCATATAATAATTGCCAACTAAATCAAATGTGTGCAATTCATTACAAGGTAATACTCATGATATTGGTTTGTTTAAAAAAATCATGATGAAAATGTGTTGGTACATTTGTAAGATTACAGATTGAAATACAAAAAAAAATATTATTTATGAAGGTTTTCCAAAAGTTGTCTCTTGTGACTGTCCATTTTTCTTCTTTTTCTCCTTTGGTGTAGGGTTTTTGGTCGCCTGGTACTAATTCCTTTCTTGGAGGGGCGAAGGAGTCCCAATGGCCTTGGTGCCCAGCAAATGGCAGAAAACCGTGCTGAAGAAGTTTTTGCTGAGGCATCCAGTGCCATTGGGATTCTGGTTGGTTTAAGACAGAATTTGGAATTTCTCCTGAAACATCGTGCCAATGAGATTGCAACAGAGCTGACTGGGTCAATCCCAAACATGGATGACCGATGTTTAAAAAACTACACAGTTCTGATCAGCTTGGCTGAAAAAGTAAGTGATACTGAATTATTGAATAGCCCATTACAGGCTCTGTGATACTTTCCATTGCACTGTGTTATGTTAGCTATGTTTTGACAGTCATGCATTGATTTTCACGATTAGTAGTTTTACAGGTAATTAATCTATTCATTTGAACATAAAGTTGTTTTCACTGGAGTTTTAAAGGTAATTCCATGTTGGCTTGGCTTTCGCAGTACTCCACTCGCTGACTGGTCAAGTAGAAAGATCAATGATTCCTCTGAGCCAGCAGATGGAGGCATCATGCTACACTTCTTGGAATCTACACACTACTAGTAGAGTGCTTTTCAAGTGAGATCTTAAAACCAAAACCAAGTCAATAACTATTACGAATCACAACAAAAGTAATCATAGCAACGAGCCAACCAGAATACAAAGCAATGTCCTGTAGCCGAAGGCAAGCGCAAGAAAGCCTTGGAAAGTCTCGCAAGTCGTGTCTTGTCTTGTTTTCTGGTCAATGCCATGATACATAAACAGTCACGCACGAATCAACACATACTTACTACCGCCTGAAACTTTAAAACCTTGAGCAAATAAGACTGGGGGGACAAATACAATACTTACCAAGGGAGAGAAAGAACAAATGTTTCATCCAATTTAATGAATAAGTTGAACAAAATCGAGTGAGTGAAGAAGGGAGTGACTTTGCAATGCCTCCTATACCTCAGGGAATGACTACGTCATCCGTGAACTACAAATAATAATAATAATAATAATAATAATAATAATAATAATAATAATAATAATACTATTTTGTTTTATTAAGGTGGTTGAAATGGCAGACATTGAAGGTCTAAACCCAGAATTGGCCATTAAATTCTTCGTAAAGGTGGTTTACCCAAACGCAGTTGACGCATATCAGGTAGACCACACATCCGACTTGACAGACGATGTTCCAGAGGAACCTCTGATTGTTGATCTGTTGATAAGGTGCATCATTGATCTACAGATTCCAATTCCACAGGTGATGCTAAGACCTCTGCAATCAATAAATTTGATCATCAGCCTTTTGTTCCTGTGACTATGACTAATAAGAATTAAGTATTATTGTTATCACTAAAAGTAGAACAAGCTAAAAGCAAAATATAATCACATACATAGAACCTGTCGACTAAGAATTTAAATATGCACAGTGTTCAAGGATAAGGTGAATTAAAAACCATGACATGTACGGTAGATCATATAAATGTTACACGAGCTCAATAACCCCTCTATTACAGTAAATGTTACTAAATGTGGATCAAAGAAGTGTTGCAAAGAGACAGTCTACACACTGACATCTAGGGCAACAATGTTACCACACCTACATAAAAAAATTGTCGTCTATGCGATTGCATGCTTGCACCCTAGGTCACTGAAGAGAGTTCAGGTCACAATGAGAGCTTTCATTGAATCTTCTGCAATTACATATTAGTGGTATAAATCAACAAGACTCAAATTAATGAATCCAAGCTTTCAAAAGCAGACGGAAAGAAAGTTCTTAGATTTTTGTGCACATCATTTTCTTCTTTCATATTCATTGTTCAGATGCTGACATGCGTGAATCCTGCCGTTGCATTTAAAATCACCAGTGGTACGGAGAAATACTTTGGGATGGCAATAGCCTTAAAATGGCTACCCCCACTGGTGAAACAGTTCGGCGGATCGCATCCCCCAGGGGACAAAATCCGCCGAGAAGTTCAGGCCTTGGGTATTGGTGATGGAAGGGGGAAGAAGAAGTCACATTTTAACAAATTTGCAAACAGTGACAAAATCACAAGAGGTGCTGGTGGGGTGGAAGTGACCTCAAAAAGCTGTATTGTTTTAAAGTATTCCTGCTTTGGTGCAGAAAGTTGGAAAGTGTTCAGTGAAGGTAAGAAATTTTTTGTTTGTTTGTTTGTTTGTTTTTTTTTCAACAAATACGTGTATTGTAAAAAGGGCACAGCAAATTGAAACACTGACAAAGGTTACTAGTTCATTCTGGTTCCTGGCCTCCCGTACATGAATATGCGGGAAGGAAACCATGAAAAACTGGTCGAAACAGACAGTTAATGATAATACAACACATTACATATATAAAATATATTGTCACCATAATTATTTGATACAGCAATGAAACGATTACACCTCTTATACCAAGGTAAAAGAAAAATAGGGATTCTTATTTGGTGGTAAAACCGCAATCTTCTTTATTTATCTAATTGATGAGTGATCCATCCTACGGTAAGCCACTTATTTCATAGCATAAGATTTGGAATGTTTATCAAACAACATAAAATTTCAAACCTATGATATCCACTAACATTTTCCTTTTTCCTTTTTTTGTAATTTTTTTATAAACCTAGCATTTTGTATAGAGAAGAATCTGCCTACCATTGCAATTGAACAGCCAGGTACACCACCAATCCCAACAGATGCACCAGCAAACCCAGCATCGTCAGCCACAACAAATCCAACAGCAGCAGCAGGTCTGCCAGCAACCCCGACGACACCAGCAGATCTACCAGGAAACAAAACAGGTACACCAGCAATCCCAAGAACACCAGCAGGCCTACCAGAAATCCCAACAACACCAGCAGAGCTGCCAGCAACCCCAGCAGGCACGCCAACGTCACCAGCAGCCCCCACAACAACAGCAGGTCAATCAGGAACCACAACAGGAACAACAGTTAATGAAGCAGTAGCAGCAACAACACCAACATGTCCACCTGGAACACCAACAACACCAGCCGGACTACCAGGAAACAAAACAGGTACACCAGCAATCCCAAGAACACTAGCAGGCCTACCAAAAACCCCAACAACACCAGCAGAGCTGCCAGCAACCCCAGCAGGCACGCCAACGTCACCAGCAGCCCCCACAACAACAGCAGGTCAATCAGGAACCACAACAGGAACAACAGTTAATGAAGCAGCAACAGCAACCAGTGCTGTCAATAAGTTTTGAAGTAGACGTCCCCACTGGGAAAGTAGGCGGCAGCCTATTTTGCGAGCGCCGAAGGCGCGAGCTTCCTAGGGGGGTCTGGGGGCATGCCCCCCAGAAAATTTTTAAATTTAGATGCTTGGAAATGCTATTTTCAACGTTTTCCAGACAGTATTTGGGCCTTAAGAACAAGCAAAATTAAGACTATATTAACCATGTTCTATGTTTATTACAACCGTTCTTTTCCTCAAAATCTCAATCACTGGCTTTTAGAAAAGAATGAAATGATAAATCTTCAAATGCTGATTCAAGAAAATACATTCAATGTTTTAAGTTCATGTTGTCCTTTTGACTTTGCCCTTTGGCGACCTGGTGTACACTAATTGGTAACAACACTGAAAGTTACAGAAAGTTGTCCATATCGAATTCATATACACTTTCTTCTGACGAGAATGTGAGATCAAGTTCCTTTGCAAGTTGTTCAACTTCCTCTTCCTGCCCTAGGGTGGAAGGTGCGAGACAATTAAGTTCCCCTTGGTTAGAACTTGGCAGTTCTTGTATTTCTTCTTCTTGTGTGCCGCCGGCTCCTCCTTCTCCTTTCTCCACTTCCTGCTCTTCTCGTGCATTTGGCATAGCCCTTTCATTTTGCTGAAGACGAGAAGACTGTGGCAGTTTTCTTCTGTGCTTCTTTTCCTTCCATAACGCCACTGCTTTGTTAATCACAGCTTCAGATTCTTTTACTGGGGGCCCATTTATGGAAATATGAAGCAGACTTTCGAGCATCTCTTCCTTCAGGGAATTTCTAAGGCGTGTTTTTAGGCGCTTTAGGGCACTGGCCCCCCTTTCCGGCCATGCATTTGAAACAGGCATAGAGAGGCAGATTTCTGCGACTTGTAACAGCAAGGGATAACTTCTACGGTAGGATTCTTTGTGCCTTAGGAACCTCTGTAGGGCCCATTCTGTGGAAGTTGTAGAAGGCGAAGGAATAGCCGGATGGTCCTTACTCCAGTCAGACAGCTCATACTTGAAGTTGTTCCATTCAGCTTCCAGTTTAAGGCGTTTGCTGCTGTTCTCATCTCCACTAAAAAAGTGATTTGCAAGAGTTTGGATATCGTTTTGTCCATATCCTACAAACTCGGGATTTGCAATAGGCACGGAAAGTGGATCGAAGATACGGAAGGATGAAACGACTGGCAAAGAGTGCTGGAAGCGTTGGTCTATATTGTCTGTCAAGGCTGTCACATATTGGGATTATAGGTCGTGCATCTTTGCCTCTGCTGCTTTAATCTTGTCTTCACCGAACTCTAGGCAAGCAAGTTTTCCAGTTGTTGTCTCCTTTCGGAACTCTTTGACAGTGATGTTTTCTTGAACAAGCCTGTTAAGCGAATCTTTAGATGCTTTGATGGCAGCAGAAATACGAGAAAAAGATATGGAGCCCTTTTGAAACACCTTACTAAGAGTCGAGAGCACAGGCAGAACACCTTTTAAGATATACAGAACACCAATGAAATCAGGTTTCTTCAACTTCTTAAGGAGGCCTATAGCTGTAGGGTTAGAGTCCTTGTTCTGGTACCATCGCAAGGTCTGAAGAAGGGCTGGCAAGTTTCGACATACACTCTCTACAGACTTATCCAGAGATAGCCATCTTGTTCTGCAGGCTTTCTGTACCTTTGCAGCCCCCAAACAACAGCAGGTCAACCAGGAACCAGAACAGGTACAACAATTACTAAACCAGCAACAGCAACAACACCAACAGGTCTATCTGGAACACTAACAACACCAGCAGGACTACCAGGAAAACACAATACAAGCAGGTCAACCAAGAGCCCCAACAACATCAGCAAACCCAACAACAGCAGCCGGTCTACCAGGAAACCTAACAGGTACACCAACAACCCCTACAACACCAGTAGGTGCAAGTGCAACTCCAACAGGGACATCAGCAGGTACAGCAGGAGGGACACCAGTACTACCAATTTTCTCGGTGGAACGTGCTGTCATAGATGATGAGGACGTTTTGTCGACTCTACATGCAAGAAAGAGGAGATCAACAAGCGCCGCAACTGTTAACTCCAAAAAGAGGAAAACTTCAGGTAATAATGTTAACAAAAGTAGTCAGCATGTGTACTGCTAAATAAAATGAGATGCCGTCAAATCAAAAGTCAATCCAATACTGTACAAGGTCAGGCCCCAGTTGTTCAAGAACTAGCTAAGAATAACCCAATCCAGTAGATAGGTGGTTATCGAACAGACAAAGTGTACTGGAACTGATACCTTTTATCTGCCTGATAGCGGGGTGACAACTTGATGGATTTATTTTGATGGGGATAGTAATGAACCCCAAAATGGAACATTCACTAATAAAGTTAGTACTGTTCTTCAATTCACTCTTCAGGTGGAAACTACAAATACTGCGTATGCAAAAAGGTACGATGCTACATATTGCCATCATGAAATCATCAATTAAGACGATGGTCAAATACCTGTTTATGCCTTTTTTTTTAGAAAGGTTCTGAGGCAAATCATGAAGTCTTGAGGTGTAAAGTGCACAATTGTTGCATATTTAAATTGTTTTTTACACCGTCTTTTTACCTCTTAACGCATACCTTTCACACCATTATCTGCCAAAGTATGTAATGATATGAAAATTTCCTTTAGCATTCGCATTGAAAGTGAAATTGACCATAGAATCGACAAAACAAATTTCAATGTTAACTGTGGTAAACATCGTTAATTGTTTGTAAAAAAGTAAAAAGCTAGAAAATGTTAACTGCAAGAAAGTAAACACCCCGTGTTAATGTAGTATTGTTACCATTTCAACAGGAAAAGTCCAAAAAGGCAGAAGACAAAATGATTATTTGTGAAAATAAAGCAAACAGAAAAAAGGTAATATTTATAACTAGTACAAGTAACATTATTACTACATGAAACGGTCTTAATCTCAATACATAAAGTGACACTGCTGTCATTTAAGATTTAATTTGTGGACAGTAGATTTTCAGAAGCACAATCAACATCTTCCAAGAAAGTCTATATCTATTGCGTAATGACAATAAGACGTGTGTATAGTAAATTAGAGACAGTCATGTAATAAACCTCATTTAGTTTTCAGAATGCTGTACTTGCGGCTATAGGTCGATGGGCCTGTCTCGTTCTTGGATTCTCTGTTATAGTTCAAGATAAGAGGATTCTTTAATTCTAGTAACCAGAAAGTCATGTGCTTTGACATGGACAGCTCAAATTTCGTGAGGGAATAATTGTGTGGAAAACCTACATGTACATAGATGTACAGTATTAAGCACTAACATCATCACCTAACTTTCAATGGTCAAACCTAAACTCAATTTTTTTTCCTAGTGCCCAGGCAATGGCTATTTTCACTTAGAATGCCTTGGTCTACAAAGAGTGCCCAAAGATGACCCATGGTAGGCTGATTTAACAGATCTCTATTCTCATACAAAAAAAAAGTACCACTAATTGCAAGACACTTCTGATCGCAAAAACAAAAGGCAACCATCCTTGAAATAAAACCTCCTACAGTTCAGTGAAAAGAGCACAAAGAAAGCAACCTGTCAACAGGTCAGGTTAGAGCAAACACCAAAAATTATAGTTCTAAATGAAGTAGCCAATCCGACAACTTTGTAAGAAAAAGGGGAGGGAATAAAATAGAACATATGCAGAAAGCAGAGTATGAAGCACATATAATGAAGTTTGTCTACAGGCTAGTTCAATCAATTGCAGCTATTGTCAAATTCAACTGAGTCATACAAAACCTCTTTGGCTCTTCATGACCAACTGCAACTCACAGCAAAGGCCATATATCATAGCAAATGTGCAACACACCAAAGAAATCTTAATCATAGAAGCAACATTTCTCTTTCCTCGCACTAATATTAACAGCCAATAACCGGTCAAGTACTGTGTCGGCAGTGTCTATTGATGTCTTTTAATTTTTTCCTTTGTCTTTTAGGTACTGCCCTACCTGCCAAAACTAAACTGGCATAATGTACCATGCCCTGAATTCAATGTCAAGTTGTTGCCATCCCACCATACAAAATGCATGGTCTAAAATCATTTCAACCTCATTTGTTAGCAAGCTGCAGTTTCTCACAATATTTATAATTTTCAATGATTCTAGACATTGCAGCGAAGAAACCAGCTTGTTGATGATGTAATCTCAGTTCTACTCTAATCACAGAAGTGGTTTAAGAAATAGGAAAACGTCATTTAAAGTGGGAATGGCAGATTATTGTGATCAACCCAACGAAACCTTTAATACACAACTCGCAATTTTGTCAAATAGTAATTGTTATCTGTGGTGAAGATTTTTGCTATTTACTTAAGGCAAACACATGACTAGGATAACATTGATTGTAACTTTTAAAATTTTTTAAAGAAAGTATCTCGGAAGACTTACCATAAAGGGATATTCATTTCTTTTCTTTCCAATAAATATTTGCATAGCCATCTCTTTGCGTTGAAAGGTCCTTAACAATTTTCTCGCTAAATAAAGCATACAATAATTGCAGAAAGTCTCTGGCAGTAAATGGAACAAAATATTGACGGGTATACTCCAGTGGACGTAGGGGTGGTAGCAACACCCCTGCAAAGTAGTAACAATAGTATACCAGGGTTGCAGTGACACACCCTGCAAAGTAGTAAACCGAGAAAGGGACCTAAATTCCTAGTAATACGTGCAAGAGCAAACAGCCAAGTGGTGGGATAAAAGTGGGTGCACTGAGGTAGCATAAGTTTGTATGGATTACAGAATGCAAGTAATGTAAACGTATCAAGATAAGGCCGAGGTTACACAAAGGTGTACAGTTCAAGTGCTAGGCAAAGTACTTACGCTATAGACGTTGACAAGCAGTTTTGTGACAGATGATGTTGCCCTCTGCATGTGGGCTAGGAATTGATTGCATTCGGCCGACGTCAGATAAGTGTGAGTGCTCAAAGTAGTTAACTCTATTGTACAAAACACAAGAATGGTCATTTTGTGAAAGAGAAATGTACTGCTTCACAGTTTGAACGAGAGTCTCACAAGAAATGGTGAGAGTCAGTACCCCAAATCCTATCTGAAACACTAATTGACAGATTGTACAAAGGGTTTAAGTTCAGCAACCACAACATCCATTTACACACACTGTGTTATCAGTGGATGATTGTTTAGTATATCTGGCAGCAAAGAGCTTGACAAGACAACAACTGTCTGTACACTTATCAGGATATATAACAGTGTTGAGAAACAAGTGTACATTGCCATTAGTAAGATAAATCTATAATAAAATAAATATATGTTGTACTTACTTGCTATTTTCTGCAGAAATCTAGAGTTATGCATCACCCAGTAGAGTCCCAAATTGGCTAAAATCTGTGAAATTATGGTATCCATTTGTATATTCAAAAACAACATAGAAATGGCCTACAAATTGCCAGCAAAAAGCAACAGTTCCTTACAGTGTGAGAACAATGTTTTACCACTTTTATGCTCTGCTGACTTCATGTACGTGACACAATTGTTATTGTTTAGCGTGAAGAATGGTACTTTTTTATGAGAGGCACCCTGAAACTAGAACAATTTTAAAGCAGTCAATGGAACTTAAAAAAAGGAAATGGCCGTGACTAATAACCAAAACAAAAAACCGTAATCCTTAGTAATGGATTGCTATACACTTCATTTCCATAACGCCACTCACTATTCTTATCAATAGTCTTTGATAAGAGGAGGAAGTGAAAGGGAAATTGGCCAGCATGCATGTACAAAGTAGTAGATAGCAATTATAAAATGACAGAAAACTTAGCAGGAATGGTTTCCATAGCATCAGTTTTGTTTTCCACGAGCCTTTGGAAGCAAGGGTTTCTTATTACTTTTATAACAGTTAACAGTATAACGGTTTCGATGTTTAACCATGCGATGAAGGTAGAACAGATGGTGTATCTTTGGCATTGCACACAAGATCTTTTTAAAACGTGACAGCCACACGAAAGTCTGTTCTGCTGCCATAGTGTTTGCATTAGGCATTTCTTCTTTCAGAGCACTCGGATTGTATTTTTCCTTGCATACCTTGTCTTTATGATTCCTGATGTGAAGGCTGTCAATAATTTTATTCAAAGAAATCCATGCCTTGTCCCATGGAGATGGCCATGGAAGTAGTTTCTTCGCTGCCCGTAGACCATCCAAGTGACACATGTTGTCATAGGCCAAAAAGATCTTTGACCAATTGGCTGGATGTAAACTCTTTAGAATTACAAAGAGCCATGACAGAACAATTATGAAAACTTGTGAAGGGCTTTCTGACCTAAAAACAACGTGTATAACAAGTGAAAGGTATATACAGTCAACTCTCTTTTAAGTGACCACCCTGGGCGAGGGACAAATTGGTCGTCTACGGTGGGTGCTCGCCGATGGGAAAAATCAACAAAACTGGCCGATTAGCTAGACATAAAAGTATCACCTTAATTATTAGCTCAAATCATGCACATACAAACCAAGTTATAAAGGTTTTTTTTTTTCACATGCAGCAATTTTCCGGAAATGCACAATACAATAGAGGGAGCCGATCATTGTGTCTCTTGTTAATTCCTCCTTGCCTCAAAATCTCATTTATATGGAAACTGTTATTATCTGTCATCAGTCCAGTTTGCGATATTAACAATCAGAACTTATGTAATTTCTGAGTAAAGATTTGCTAACGATCATACGTGATCAGGTCGAGTGGGCAGTTAATGTCAACAGGAAACAAAAGAATATGTATTAAAGTTCTGCTCTAAAAACTGGCCACAGGCACTTTTGGTTTCAAAATAGGACTAGCAGTTTGATTTTTCTTTCCCTTGTTGTCAGATTATGGTAATTAAATTACACACGCAAATAAAAATTAAATTGGGTTTCAAAAAAACTTTACTGCGTCAAAGTTTCTAAAGTATGATCGAACAACAACTTGTCTTGATGTAGTCGAGACTCACTTGAAAAGGGGATTCCACTTGACAATAATCCCACCGCCTCTAACAATGAACAAATGACCTCGCGACCATTTCTGAAGCCGTTGCTTGGCACCTGTATCTTTGTTACAAGAAGTTGGTTCTGTTTCAGTGCATTCAACAAGTACACTGCTCATGGCAGCATAGTCCCTTTCAATGAACTCTGTGTTCCCTGTTTCAACATTGAATTATAAACAGTGCTGCTTTTAAAACGTATTTGAATAAGCCAAATTTATAAGAATACTTAGGGAGTGTACAGACAATTATACAAATGAAACCATCTAGACAGTACAAATTATAAACTTATGCACAACCTAACTACCAATAACTTGAAAATATCCGTGTCAAAACATTTGCAATGCAATCATTCTTGCCCAATACAAATGTGCACAAACAACTGATCGTATTACTGACCAGGAGCAAACATATTACATCCTGTTTGGAAAGGTACATTTTATTAGTTATAGTGTTCTACATTTTAATTACCTTGACACTCCACAGCACTGTTTCCTAGTTGTGACAATTCATCATGCTGAAATGACGACAGTACAGCATCAACTCTAGTGACCTCCTGGCTTGACATATCCTCATTGGACTGCTCGCCTAAATGTTAATGCAACACAAAGCAACAAGTAACAAGGGACTAAGTAGACTAAAATATACAGAATTCATTGTGTTGTCAACTAACATTAAACTCATCTCCATCGGCTTAGAGATGCCTGAAAGGTGGTGGAGCCAGGTGCAACTCTGACAGCAAGTAGGTATCCAATGTCAATCCCATGAATGGCAATCACCAAAACATCATCTGAACACCTCAGTGGAACACGTAATGCTTACCATAGAAAAGGGAGGGAGGTTAACAAGAGTGAGCGCCAAATGACCTTTGGGTGAGCGATACAATGAAAACAACTGCATAAGAGCACTGTGTCCAGCTTAAAAGAGGAACGCTGAACAGCACTGTAATGAGATTCACCTTGCCTAAATGTCATTTAACCTCATTCAACAGTGTGCTTTCATTGAGAATTATACAGAAGTTGTATAGCTTGAGTAGCAATGTTTTTCCAAGTGTTATGCCTTTTACAGACACTAAAATTCTGGTTTAACCAAGTACAAAGAAATGTGTTGTATCAAACAACAAAAAAAAAAAAAAATAAAAAAAAAAAACAACTATGAGCGGATACTTACAAAACATGTACTCTACAACCTTTCTTTCAGGTCTTTGCCTGTAGGTGTCACCTTTTGTCTGGTGTACTCCTTTTGAACCTCTAACTGAGCCCTTCATTACTACCAGTAATTAATAATTAATATCATTTTTAATCTGAGTGACATGACTGGAATATCAATTCTCTCTGCTCCAGGTTACACTGCCAATATCAAGAGAAATTACACTAACCAAACAATGGCAATCAATAATATGACCAGTTACTGCTAAGAAACAGTTATTACCTATCTCTGCTTCGCTGCGTTGAATTCCGCAATATGCCAAAAATCCCCGCAGATCGGTAGGGATATTGGGATGATTTCTGGCGAGGTATTGAAGATGTTCATCGCAGAATGCCTTTCCAGCTTTGGGGGAGGCAGTGCAGACATTTGGATAATTTATTAAGGGTAATCCCTTAACGAAATTCTAAATTCAAGAAAACAATACAAATGTAAATACCGAAAGAAATATTTCTGTATGAAATACTAGCTTGACTTCAGGTCCGTACTTAGAATGCATACTTCATTAACCACTCCTTTAACTAACCAGAATGACAAAAACATACTACAGAATAAAAAGGAAAGAAAATTGCATTTACTTGTCTCTGCATCATACAGTGGGAAAACATTAGTTTCCACTGGCCATCAACTACCCAAAGCCGTCCACAACCTAAGGACAACAAATCACATATGTAGTAGTTATATTGAAAAATTTGCCCTATCTGTACTCAACACCCACAAGCCAATTGCGTGGGATGCCTGTGGAAGACGATGCACGCTATGAAATGCCCAAGCAGGGTATGGTTGAAATGATTTGAATTCTCTGTAGACATTAGCAATAACAAACCTGATATGTCGGAGTTATTTGTTCTATGAGATGCCTTTGGGTCTGACTTGCAATCGCAAGCAAGTCGCCACATAATTCGTAATGCGAGTAAAAGTGGATGTGGATATCTGAAGAAGGGTGAGTTAAAAAAGTTAAAAAAAAGGTAGGGCATTCTGCTTGCGAGTGAAACTGTGAATCGACCTGGATGATGAGTGTGTTTATCAAAACAGTGTGAGTTTCTTTTGGCAAAAACAAACATGATACCTTGGATTTATTTATTCTATTCTATGTGACTGGGTCTGACTTGGAACATGTGCAATTCAACACGCAATTCATAATATGATGAAAGTAAATCACTGGTAGGTTTCCTTACTCGAACATGGATATATTAGCTGAAGGCTTAATTTTTTCTGAATATTGAGGCCATGCAATAGTTTGCCCCTAAAGATTATTATGTTTTTGAAGCTGTCAAATCGACTCAAAGTATATGTTTTTCCACAATACAAACACCAAATGCTATCCCCAAAGTGTTGTTTACATCAAATAACGCATCCCATGCATACGCTCCCCCTGGCATCTTGTTAGGTAAAGACTTTTTTTTGTGTGTGTGTTTATTACTTTTTTTTTTTTAATGCAAGAACACATAGTTACTTACATTGTACATACTTACCCTACTTATAGAATATGACACGATACTTACTCCACTTACAATATGATACAACACTTACTGTACTTACAGTACAATACAATATTTACTCTACTATTTACACTATCTTTACCATGCGATTCTTACATTAAGAACTTTTTTCTTACCACGTTCTTTCCAAGCATCGGAGCAGTCTTCTGATGAGTGACTGTACACTGTTTTGGCACGCAAATTGTCAATTTTCTCCATGACCATTTCTCGATCCCCATCTGTTTTAAGCAAACCGAAGAAATCCAGGTTTCCCAGGTCTCGTAATTCAGTTTCCAATTCCCCATTGAAGAATGCACCGGCAGCTTGTTTTTCTCCATAACCTGAAAGGGCAATGGATACATTTTGCGTACATTTTCTTTAAGGTAATTCCCCTGAAATGAAAGTGAAAATAGGTTTTCATTCAAACTTTACCCCCTGAATATTTACCATAGATGATACCTTCAATTTGAAATAAAAAAAGGGGATGGCCATGCTAATTTGGGAGCTGTGAGGCATTGAAAATGGCCCATTTTGGCATTAAAAGTATTTGATGCTTATTGAGAAAACGCACTTTGAAATATTGTAAAATCTTTGTGAAACCCAAACTTATGCGAACAAGCATTAAATGTCAGTCATTACATTATGTTGGAGACAAATAACAAGTAGAAGATTGATTTAGACAGAAAGCCGTTAGCCAAGAGTACAAAGTTGAACCAAAGTTCTTGATATAGTTGTAACTAAATTGCTGCAATAGAAAATATCACATTGGATCTGCTATCTTTCTTATTTACTCAATTTCAAGCAATGGAAATCAAATCAGTAGCTTTGCATGCAAAGCTTATGTCAATGACTGGAAAAAAGCTTGGGAGTCATGCTTATTGGTAAGGTTCAGCCATTTTTCAACTAACAGAGATAAATTTCAAGGTAAATAAGCCATGTTGTTAATGTGTACGTGTGCGAGTGCTGGCTAAACGAGAGCATAAATTCTGCACAGTACCGATACGTGATGCAAATGTGAGGAAACACCTTTCACTAAACTGTATTTAGACATTCAATGAGCATTTTTTACCACATAAGTCTTTCATTAATTTACATGTATCTTTCAAACACAGCAACCTAACAGAGGGGCATGCCCACTCGCAACAACACCACCACACTAAAGTAAGGTCTCTTATACAGGTCACATTAATATTCCGACAGGTCAAAGCACAGGTCACCGTGTTCCTGGTAAATAAACAATCCCAAAAGTGTCTCCTATACTACAGTGTAGCCCGAATCACTATCCAAAATTTTGTTTTAGATTCAGCTGCAAATGTTTGGCTTTGTTACCAATCAATAAAGCAGTGTCTTGTACCTGTGAACTGTGGAATGCGACCTGTTCAACAAAACTAGCACATATAAATAATGAAGGGCAATAAAAATGAATTGCGGTCGATCCGCCCCGTAGATCGTAAGTCAATCTGCCCCACATTTGAGTCGATAAGCCCCACATGATACATATTGAAATATCCGAGTGCTATTTTGACAGTGTCTTGGAAATTTATTATTCCCCATCATACTATGTCCGAGTGATAAGATTACTCTTGTGAGAGTGAAAAAGCGATCAATCGCCGGGTTTGGTGAGTGGAATTGTCAATCCACCCCACATTACCCCGAGTCTTTCTACCCCACATCTGAGACATTATCTATCATGCTGGTAAAAATGTACTGGTACTGAAATCGCTGAGAGCTTGAAAATAGTGCCCACGACAAACGACTAGACTAGCCCTTAGGTATATTTCTGACAAATGTGAGCACAACGGGGCAGAGCAGTAAAGAACCTAACTCGCAACAGGAAAGTAGCGGGAATTAAAGTAGCAGGAGCACGAAATGAAAAGTTGTCTACAATGAGAAAACGAGCGTGATACTAGCCCGACAAGGAAAATAACCGGTGATGTAATCACAACATAATACACCCGGCATTACTCCAACCGCAATACGGCCGTACAACACATTGTAACACATATAACTAACGATTTCATGTTTTATTGAGGTAGGTTCATCGAATTAAAGTAACATCATAAAATACATACAGCACAATGCATTGATATAAGCGTACAGAGTCCAACGGAATCATAGCGATTGATTTTCATGTTCTTGTGTAAAACAAGTTCAAAAATATACACATAGGTCGCACTAATCAGGCTAGCGTAGTAAAACGAAAGATTCACATGAAGGAAACTTAACAAAGATATGATATTGCTCCCACGTAGCCAAGACAAGTAAGCTTAAATGTTGCCGGCTATAAATTGTATCTTTGCTGGGATAGACAGATAGGTCACTTAGCTCCAACCCGCTGCAGTTTCTTTAGTGCGTGAGTGTACTGCTTCATTTAGTAGTTAGTTATTTGCTCCTTTCCATTCTCGATGAAAAAACAAAACAAAACAAAACAAAGCGTCACGTTATCTGTAAAAGAAAAAGGATAACAGCCTTATCAGTAAATTATTACAACGACGCTCTGCGATACTGCAGTCACACCCCTGAAAAATGTCCATTCAAATGATGAAAAGTGATCAATGGGTAAAATTAAAGTGTTTTCAAAACATATTGAACGCCTTGTAAACGAATTATTTGACGGTGACTGCATTTAGTAAATTGGCAAGCCTGAAAAGTTCGTGTTTTGCGTGCAACAGATCGCCGAAGGTATAAAGGTATAATATAAACTACCGCGCGTTGCGTGAGACGGATGATTTGAAATGAGCCGGGCAGAGTACTTATTTGGTTAGTGAAATTAAAATTGATTAAAGTCGTGCTTTCAATAACACCAAGAAAGTAAACTAGCTTAGTGAGTGCAGTTCGGTGTGAATTCAGTTCGATGCAGCCAATAACAACTGGTGCTGTAGGTCACTCAGAGTGTTGAACTTGTACAATTAGCATAATGTAAGTTTTATGCCTGAGATGACTAGTTTACGTTTATCAGCATTTGTTAGCCTCAAACAGTTCGAAATTCAGCTGACTTTTAAGAAAACAACATTTCCAAGGTAAAAGAACTGAAAAGCTTCCTAAATATATACAAGACCGGTCCTCGTTGATTTCGCAAATGAAACGCACGAACATGGAACGCATTCAGGCCGGTGGAACAAGTGGGTACGCAAAATTGAAATAGATAAAAACGATGCGAGAAAAACGTTTATCACAAGAGAACGTAGCTTACCTTTCTCATCAATCTTTAGGAGGATTACTCACAGCCTCTTCTTTCTTCCATGTTCATCACACTTCAACTGAATTGACGTCCAGACCCTCGCAATTTCTATTTATTCTTTCCCAAACCTCGTAAGCTTTTGTATCAGGCATGTCCACCATGGCATGTGGGTGGTGGTGTGCGGAACTCTATCCGAGAACCTTACACTATTTCAGACCACAATCTGCTATTTTCCCTACCTATTTCAGAGCTGACTAAAACTAAAGTAACCTATTTGAGACCAATTTCACGTGCACGGTTGGCATAAACATAATTAAAAGGGAAAAAAGAACGGCATTTGTCGATGGTTTTGTCTCATGAATATGAAGAAGTAGCTTCTTCTAAAAAACATACTGTATCAGGCATGTCCACCAGGCATGTGGGTGGTGGTGTGCGGAACTCTATCCGAGAACCTTACACTATTTCAGACCACAATCTGCTATTTTCCCTACCTATTTCAGAGCTGACTAAAACTAAAGTAACCTATTTGAGACCAATTTCACGTGCACGGTTGGCATAAACATAATTAAAAGGGAAAAAAGAACGGCATTTGTCGATGGTTTTGTCTCATGAATATGAAGAAGTAGCTTCTTCTAAAAAACATACTCCATTCAAGAATAGATTGCACAAACCATAAACTATTTCAGATGCAAATGGTCAAAACTGGTACCCTATTTCAGAGCCCTATTTCAGAGCAAAACGGCTAAAAAAACTGTAACCTTTGGGGCCGCATATAACTCTATAACCCAAATAAGGAGGACCCACCCCTTGGGAGCCATGGGAACAGCGACATATATCAAACTTTTTTAAAAAACCTCGAAAAGAACCAAAAAACAACTAAGAAGCGATCACTAACACAAGGAACTCCAACGGATTTAACTGCGCGTAAATTTGACTGTTGGCGAGCTAAATGGTGGTTGACTCTTCAATCCAAAACATTTATTTGATCTAGAAGCTAACCAATGAAAATTGGAACTCAAACAATAACATATTATGTATCAGAGAAGTGTTCTATACCTGTCTCGAGTATGGCAGATTCCACTGATAAAACCGTGTGCTATGCATTCCTGCTGCCGTATCTAACCAACTGAGATTGTATTCTATGACCCCGTCAGGTTTTCAAATTTAGAAAATCTCTCTAATGGGCAATTTTGCCGTTAACGTAACATCGTCGTTTTTAAAGGAGACAGATCATTAACGGAAAATGGACAAAGTAATGAGTGAAAAGACTAATGGATGGGATCGAGTTCGGGATTTTTCTCACGAGGAATGGGTCATTTCTCGATATGCAGTCAGTGTAGCAACCTGATGACCGTAGTGACATATGCAGGTGTGTTTCATAAATAATAATGTTCGTGCTTTTATTATTTCAAGAAACGAAACGTAGCTTGTCTGGCTCTTTTCAGTGTGATGTAAGGCTCCCGTCTTACCAACGTCAAATTTTAAAAAGTAATCGGTGGTTGTCTGCCTCTTGTTCTGTCCCTGTTATATCCTTGTACGGCTTGCCATGAACCGGGCACCAGTGTAACATTTGTGCAACTTATTAGCTTGGAGCCAGAAATTTCTTTAGTACGGTTTTGTTCGGTTGCCGATGGTACATTCAAGGAACAGTTTTCACACCGAGGTCAGGCCGAATTCCGCCTCAGTCAGGTGAAAGGTCCGAAATTGTCGTAAGGGAAAACACAGCTAACCGGTCCTCAACGGGGCCTAAAATATTGGCAATATGGCCCGTTTTTCTGCTGTAATGATCACGCTACTGCTGCTTTGCAACATAAAGAATCGGCGTGTCCAATAAATTGTGATCAGGCATCTTTTAGTTTTTGCCTTCGCTTGTCACACTTTCGGCAGCGTTGAGCGTTCACGTAGATTATTGAGAAATTTACTTGGTGATCTACTTCCATTCTGTTGCTTTGTATTGCTAGTTTACATGTCGATAAGCGGTTTTAGGAACAATTACAAAATGTATCGAGAGAGGATTGTCTCGTTACTCTGCTTTTGATGAGTATAACATTCAATAGATACTTTACAATTTCAGGTTTGTTGCGTGAATCTGGCGCAGAAAAGTATAAGATTTCAATAACGAGTTATGTTTTCCATTTCGATGTAACAATAGAGCATCCTCCAATTTAAGTTTTATATTTTACTAATTGATATGATGTCCTCGATCTTCGCTACGTGGTAGCCATTCTGCAAGTAAACATTTCATTAACGCCTGATCCCCTAAATAACTGCGGTATTCTACAAATACATTAAATAAGACAAAGTGAATTCACAATAAATAATATTGTTAGTATTTCACTGTTGGACTTCCAGCAATTGGTTGAGATATTCCCACAAAGAGTTCCAATCTTGTCATCTTACCTTGCTTTCAAACTCTTTGAGTTCGGAAAAACGTGGCTTGGGAAACGAAAATTGATTTCTCAGCCATATCTTCCTCACGTCCCATCCCGTAGTCACGTTTGGGTATTCTAGTTTGATTTCAGCGCTGAAAATCACGTGTTTTCTCCAATGAACGGACTCTTAGTGGAATTAAAAGCCTCGATTTGAGCGCCCCAAGCTCGAAGCAAAAGAGGTGATATACATCCAAATTTTACATCGATTGGTACTAGCTTTTTAGGCAAACTAGCATACTTTCTTAAAAGGTCATCCAAGCCCTTATCCAAGATATAAGATATATAATTTCTGCTAAATAACCTAGAGCATAGAAAATAGTTTTTAGGGCCTGAAACGTTTTCGGGAGTTTGTGTGTGGAGATCTCCTAAGCTCCTTACCAGTATTTAGGTCGTGAACCTCGTTGAAGGCAACAGAAAACCCACTAAACGATACCCAACAATGACACCTAGAAGAAAATAAGACGAAATTCGTAACGATAATCTATGAGAGAATATTTTGTCCTTTGAGGTTACTAATGTCTCTAATACCTAGGATAGGCTGAACCGAAAAAGCGACAAAGCCAAAAGCAAATATAAGGTTATAAAAAAATGTAAAAACAACTCACGCTAAAGAAATTTGCCACTTCAGAAGAGTTCGCTCTACAAAGCAAACATCGCTGGCCTCAACAGCATCTCTTGCCGTGTTATACAACTTCCACCCTGAATTTGGGTTTCCGTACTTCGTGTAACCGAACAAAACACCACAGCGGTTGCACTTAAGGGAAACTTTAACACCCCTACTTTTGCCACGAAGGTGAAAGTAATCAACAGCGACAGGGTCGTTGTATTTCACAAGATCGTTGTGGCAAATTATGCACTTCTGACATGGTGGAGAGAAAACATGGAACTCACTCTCATGCACATTGAATTTTACAAGACTGCCAAGGGAGTGAAAAATGCAGCCAGCTTCGTCTTCATCTAGTTGCGGAAGAAGGGTTTTAATAACCTGAACAGAGACATCCACAGGCAACAAAAGCAGCGAAGATGCAACATATGCAATCGAACAAACAAAAGATAAACCAAATTTCGCCATTAAGGCAAAAAAAAAACAACATCTGGTGAAACATTGCCGATCCGTTTGAGATTTAAACGCCCCAACTCCTTCAAAATGTTGCCAGCAATGTCCTCCGTATTTATTTCTTCGTTGACCTCTTCACGTAAACTTTCCACCGAGAACAAATCCCTACGGCGCTTCGTTGACCGCTTCGCCATGTTGTACCTTTCGTGACAACTTGTTAGAACTGTTACGGGAAAGGGCTTCTCAAGATCAATTCAGTTCATTCAGCATGAAAAATAGAAAATGTCATGCTTTGATGGGATAGGCTGAATAGCTGAAATCCAAATTCCTGTAATGTTAAATATTAGCAAGAATAGAAGAAAACGTTTGGAGATTTGTGGATTTAGAACCAATTATTTTTTATTAAAGAACGTGCAATCAATATTTTTTGCAATTTATCACAGATATTCGCTTAGTGCTAGTTGTTACTCCTTTTCACTCGTTCAAGTTATAGTCACTTTCCTTTCATATATATATATATATATATATATATATATATATATATATATATATATATATATATATATATATACACACATTGCTTGACAGAACGGACCTCTTCGATGTATGTTTGTGAGTACAGAAATCGAAGCGCGGCAGTTTGTCTAGACAAAGCTGCACAATTTACGCTTGAACTTAAATACGTAAAAGAGAGCGCCGTTCACTACTTGCAGGAGCAAACAAATATCTTTTTGGGTTAACAGCACACAGGATAATAGAACGTCAAGTTCTCACGCCGTCCTACCTCTACCTAGTCCTCCACTCGGTTGTTACTTTGTTACGCGTAACAAAGAAAGCATCAATTTACGTGAAAATATATCGTGCATCAGATGAGGATTGTACGTCAGCTTGTGACTGTATCCACTTTCGTCAAGAGCTTTCTGGTAAGGTGCAACGGATTCTTCAAATATTTCTTTGCTGGATGATATGTTAGTTAATCTTTTGTTAATGTTGAGTGGGATGTTTTTTAGTAATCTTGGGGGGTGGTTGCTTTGTTGGTGGACGTACGACAGTTTGTTATTGGGCTTCATGTATGGCTTGTAGCTGCCGTGTGTAAGGTCGAAGGTGACATCAAGAAAGTTGACAATCTTTTTGTTAGCATCAATTGTGATTTTGAGGCCATTTGATTTGAACACTTGGCTGACTTCTTGTTTGGTTTTTTCAATTTCTTTCGGAGTGGCTTTGCAAATTGCGAGACCATGGTCACGGTACAGGCCAACTTCATTTTTGAATTTGGATGCTGTCAAGGCCAGCATGTAATTTCCTATTAATTCACACGTTTCTGCTCCGTCGTATGAGCCCATTGTGACATCAAACAAGTCGTTTGTGTTCTTCTTGATCCATGGAGAGTTTTGGTGGTAGAGGAGGGACTTTTTCGCGTGGATAATGATGTGGCGGTCTTGTTGAGTGATGGTGGTGAATCTTGAGGCATAATCTAATGCTTTCAGTAACAGGTCTTCAGATGTGGATGGGTAAAAGTCGCACACGCCAAAGGTGATAAATGCGTGTTTTTCCTTTTCTGGGATTGCCTTGAACCATTCTATGGTGTCTTTCGTACTCTTCCACAGGTTCACTTTAGTCGCTTGTGTGATTTCTTTGTTTATTCGGTCGAGGATGTCTTTACTGATGATGCCAATTTCGGATTTGCATGGATTAATGAGTCTGCAGGTCGGGTTGTTTATGAAATCTGGTTTGTGATCTTTCAGTGTTATGAATGAGTCTCTGGACGCTGAGGCTTCAATACGGTCGTCAAGCTTGAGTTTTTCTGCGATTGTCTTGTCTTTCAGGGTTATCATGTCCGGCACTTTGGGGTTTGTCTTCTTGTAAGTTTTCGTAACGTTTTTGTTTACAAGTGTCACGTAGTCGTTGGGTTTTGTCTTGTAATAGTTTGTCGTTTTGTCAGCTTTTACGAAGATGTTCTTCTCTTCCCGAATTTCCTTTACGTCTTTACTGAGCTTTTTCTGAAGATTGTTAGGGTGAGTATTGGTCTTGAATTCAACTCGCTGTACCATGTCGAGCATACAGTCTTCAAACTCCTTGAGTTCTTTTACATGTGGTGGAGACCGTTTCGATTTGAACCCGTCCCTCCTCTACCACCAAAACTCTCCATGGATCAAGAAGAACACAAACGACTTGTTTGATGTCACAATGGGCTCATACGACGGAGCAGAAACGTGTGAATTAATAGGAAATTACATGCTGTCCTTGATAGCATCCAAATTCAAAAATGAAGTTGGCCTGTACCGTGACGATGGTCTCGCAATTTGCAAAGCCACTCCGAAAGAAATTGAAAAAACCAAACAAGAAGTCAGCCAAGTGTTCAAATCAAATGGCCTCAAAATCACAAGTGATGCTAACAAAAAGATTGTCAACTTTCTTGATGTCACCTTCGACCTTACACACGGCAGCTACAAGCCATACATGCATGAAGCCCAATAACAAACTGTCGTACGTCCACCAACAAAGCAACCACCCCCCAGGATTACTAAAAAACATCCCACTCAACATTAAGAAAAGATTAACTAACTAATCATCCAGCAAAGAAATATTTGAAGAATCCATTGCACCTTACCAGAAAGCTCTTGACGAAAGTGGATACAGTCACAAGCTGACGTACAATCCTTCACAAGAGCAAGCTTCGAAAAACAAAAGAAAACGAACAAGAAACACCACATGGTACAACCCTCCTTTCAATTCAAACGTCAGAACTAACCTTGGAAGAAAAAAACCAGACTGTCCACTAGAAGGAAAATGCCTCCAAACAAATGTCATCTACCAAGCCACAGTAACCACAGAGACAACAAGTGAAACGTATGTCGGACTGGCAACAAACTTTAAGGAACGTTACAGAAACCACCAGACATCTTTTCGACACTCCAACAGAAGAAATGAAACAGAACTCTCGAAGTATGTTTGGAATTTACAAGACAACAAGAAGCCTTTCAAGATGAAATGGAAAATTTTAAAGAAATGTAAACCCTATAGCAACATGAACAAAAAATGTAATCTTTGTCTGTATGAAAAATTCATCATCATTTGTAGGAAAGAGCTGTGTAGCCTAAACAGGCGAAACGAGCTAGCGAGTTCATGCCCCCACAGAAACAGATATGTGCTCCAGAACTTTAGAGTAACGCAACTAAGACAAAAAGCATCTGTTACCTAGATACAATGTCTTGAATGTACGCATCCCCATAACAACCATCCATATTTTACTGCCAGTTCTGTTAGTTTTAATACTAAATCGTTAAGTTGCCTGATGAGTGTGGTCATATAATTTTGAACCATACGAAACAGCACTGTCGCAATAAAACGATGATTACTCCTGAAGCCTGAACTCCTGTGAAGTTATAATGAATGCTCCTCAATCAAATGAGTTGAGCGCTCTACGAAATACATTCTACCCAAGAAACAATTATATATATATATATATATGTATATATATATGTATATAATTTGCACAGATCCAGCCACGGATATTTACCAGGGTGCCTGCTCTAGGGTGTCATGAGCGGACATAGCACGAAGAATGCTCTTGCCACAAGACCTTTTATTACGCCGACGCGTTTCGCCGTGCGGCTTCTTCAGGGCACAAAGGTTACACTCAATTATCTTATTACTCGTTGTCCTATTTATACTTTCCAAAGCTCGTTAGCTTTTAGCGTTAGCTAGCGTTAGTTAGGAGTGTAACCTTTGTGCCCTGAAGGCGTAATAAAAGGTCTTGTGGCAAGAGCATTCTTCGTGCTATGTACGCTCGTGATACCCTAGAGCAGGCACCCTGGCAAATATCCGTGGCGGATTTGTGCAAGTTATATATATATATAATAATGTCAAAAACATCCACTGTCGTGGTTGTGTCTCCAGACGAATTAAAATAATAGCCAAGAACTGGAAAATACGACTTTGCCAATATTTCGTCTTTATTAAAAGACTTCATCAGGGCAACTGATGTGAAAGCGGTTAAAACCGTTATAAGATATACGCTAGCTGATGTGAGACGCTAATACGAGACTTAAAGCTGCTCGCGCGCTGTAAAGCGCGCGCGTTACATAAAAGTGAAGCAATGAGAGCGATATTAAAATAAATCCCTTCGAGGATTCCTACTACAGAAAAAATCATCACTATTAAGACCCAGTGGATAAATACATCGAAGACGGTATGCCCACTGGGCCTCCCTATCCCTAAGATATTCCTCACTTGAACACTTGTCTATTAACTGTATTCTAACATCACTCAAACCATGATGGTCTGCCTGATTGAAATGCCTGTATATAACATCGTCTTTAAGTTTATTCTCAGAGGATAGTCCTCTGTGTGCATTAATCCTAGACTTGTGGTTATTAAATCTGGTCCTAAATTTGTTAATAGTAGATCCCACATACTGCATTTGACACATTGCACAAGACAATAGGTACACTACGTGGTCTGAATTACAATCCAGCTTAAAATTAATCACAAAATCTCTCCCAGTAACTCTACTTTTGAAACAAATGCCCTCATCCAAGAAATCACAAACCCTGCATCGTCTATCCCCACATCTACCACAACCCTTAACAGTAACTGGTGTCTTAAGTTCGGAATGTACCAGAATGTCCTTAAGGCATTTAGGCCGCCGGAAAGCCACCATGGGCACCTGTTCCAAGGCCAGCTGGCAACGCCTAGAAGATTGCAAAACAGGATGAAGCCTGTGTAATATTTTAGAAATACAAGGGAGTGCCGGATGAAATGTGACCACAAAAGGAATACGTTTATTACAAGCCGGCTGCTTATCCCTAAGGGTTTGTTCCCTGGGAATCCTACGCGCTCGATCTATTTGCCCCTCCACATGCTCCCTGTTATAACCCCTTTTAACCAAGTAACTGCACAATTCCTCAGCCCGTTTATCAAACAAAGCATCCGTGGAACATATACGTCTTATTCTAAGGGCCTGACCATAAGGGATACCTTTCTTACATGAATTAGGGTGACAAGAGGAATGAAACAAATATTGGTGTTTGTCCGTAGGCTTACGATATAAATCTGTGGATATTACCCCCTCGTTTAACAAGACACTAACATCTAAAAAGTTCACTTGCTCAGACGACCAGCTAAAAGTGAATTTAATGGTATTATGAAACGAGTTCATAAGCCCCATAAACTCTTTGAGTCTCTCCTCTCCCTCCGTCCAAATAAAAAAGATGTCATCTATAAATCTACGCCAGAAAAGCGGCGTTATTGATGCTTGTTCAAATAGGTCCGATTCTAGTTTACCCATAAAGATATTGGCATAAGACGGCGCCATTTTTGTCCCTATTGCTGTCCCCAGGAACTGTAGGAAATGTCTTCCATTAAAAGTAAGGTTGTTGTTAGTGAGCACCAACCTAGCCAAATCCACTAAAACATCAGGAGGGACAGTAGTGTGGGTGGATCTAGTCAAAGCTTCCCCCAAAGCCTTTAACCCCTCCTCATGGGGAATGTGAGGATATAGGCCGACTACATCGGCTGTAACCAATATAGCCCCTTCCGGCAACCTCCCCAAGTCATTAAGCACCTGTAAAAAATGTTTAGTGTCCCTAATGTAGGATGGTATTTCAGGAACCAAATGTTTAATATGAAAATCCACAAATTCCGAGACCCTCTCCGTGCACGTCCCACACCCCGAGATAACCGGCCTCCCCGGGCAACCCTTCTTATGTATTTTAGGTAATAAATAAAACCGACCCGCCCTAGGCTTGCTGTTTATCAAAAGATATTCAAGTGTCTTGTCATCAATGTAACCATCAAAAACCTTCTGAATTCTATCATTAACCAGTTCAGAAATCCGTTGAGTAAGATCAACAGGAGTCTCCCTATAAACATTACGGTCCTCTAGTTGTCTAAAAGCCTCAGTAATATATTTATCTTTATCCATTACTACAACCCCAGACCCTTTATCTGCCTCTTTGATAATAATGTCATCATACGATTTAAGATTTCTTAGCGCATCGCGCTCAGTCTCTGACAAATTGCTGTAAACACCTCTCTCATTTATCTCGGGGTGTGGGACGTGCACGGAGAGGGTCTCGGAATTTGTGGATTTTCATATTAAACATTTGGTTCCTGAAATACCATCCTACATTAGGGACACTAAACATTTTTTACAGGTGCTTAATGACTTGGGGAGGTTGCCGGAAGGGGCTATATTGGTTACAGCCGATGTAGTCGGCCTATATCCTCACATTCCCCATGAGGAGGGGTTAAAGGCTTTGGGGGAAGCTTTGACTAGATCCACCCACACTACTGTCCCTCCTGATGTTTTAGTGGATTTGGCTAGGTTGGTGCTCACTAACAACAACCTTACTTTTAATGGAAGACATTTCCTACAGTTCCTGGGGACAGCAATAGGGACAAAAATGGCGCCGTCTTATGCCAATATCTTTATGGGTAAACTAGAATCGGACCTATTTGAACAAGCATCAATAACGCCGCTTTTCTGGCGTAGATTTATAGATGACATCTTTTTTATTTGGACGGAGGGAGAGGAGAGACTCAAAGAGTTTATGGGGCTTATGAACTCGTTTCATAATACCATTAAATTCACTTTTAGCTGATCGTCTGAGCAAGTGAACTTTTTAGATGTTAGTGTCTTGTTAAACGAGGGGGTAATATCCACAGATTTATATCGTAAGCCTACGGACAAACACCAATATTTGTTTCATTCCTCTTGTCACCCTAATTCATGTAAGAAAGGTATCCCTTATGGTCAGGCCCTTAGAATAAGACGTATATGTTCCACGGATGCTTTGTTTGATAAACGGGCTGAGGAATTGTGCAGTTACTTGGTTAAAAGGGGTTATAACAGGGAGCATGTGGAGGGGCAAATAGATCGAGCGCGTAGGATTCCCAGGGAACAAACCCTTAGGGATAAGCAGCCGGCTTGTAATAAACGTATTCCTTTTGTGGTCACATTTCATCCGGCACTCCCTTGTATTTCTAAAATATTACACAGGCTTCATCCTGTTTTGCAATCTTCTAGGCGTTGCCAGCTGGCCTTGGAACAGGTGCCCATGGTGGCTTTCCGGCGGCCTAAATGCCTTAAGGACATTCTGGTACATTCCGAACTTAAGACACCAGTTACTGTTAAGGGTTGTGGTAGATGTGGGGATAGACGATGCAGGGTTTGTGATTTCTTGGATGAGGGCATTTGTTTCAAAAGTAGAGTTACTGGGAGAGATTTTGTGATTAATTTTAAGCTGGATTGTAATTCAGACCACGTAGTGTACCTATTGTCTTGTGCAATGTGTCAAATGCAGTATGTGGGATCTACTATTAACAAATTTAGGACCAGATTTAATAACCACAAGTCTAGGATTAATGCACACAGAGGACTATCCTCTTAGAATAAACTTAAAGACGATGTTATATACAGGCATTTCAATCAGGCAGACCATCATGGTTTGAGTGATGTTAGAATACAGTTAATAGACAAGTGTTCAAGTGAGGAATATCTTAGGGATAGGGAGGCCCAGTGGGCATACCGTCTTCGATGTATTTATCCACTGGGTCTTAATAGTGATGATTTTTTCTGTAGTAGGAATCCTCGAAGGGATTTATTTTAATATCGCTCTCATTGCTTCACTTATATGTAACGCGCGCGCTTTACAGCGCGCGAGCAGCTTTAAGTCTCGTATTAGCGTCTCACATCAGCTAGCGTATATCTTATAACGGTTTTAACCGCTTTCACATCAGTTGCCCTGATGAAGTCTTTTAATAAAGACGAAATATTGGCAAAGTCGTATTTTCCAGTTCTTGGCTATTATATATATATATATATATATATATATATATATATATATATATATATATATATATATATATATATATATATATATATATATTTATTTATTTATTTATTTATTTAATGGTCAAGGTAACTGTCCAAATACTTACATGACCTGGGCCAAAAGATCCTTTGAGGAAGGCAGTAAGTAATTTATACATTTTAGCTTAGATCAGGACTGTAGTCTTGCCTATTTTGTAACCTGCTCAAATAAACTATGTATGTATGTATGTATGTATGTATGTAAATGCAGAAAATTATATACTGACTATAATGCTATTAACAAACAAAATCTAATTTTTTATTACATCAGATCTCTATATGCTGATAAATGCTCAAAAGTACTAAAAATTGTTTTTTTAAAACTTTGAACATCCCATGATTAGCATTTAAACTTACAACATAGCTTCTTTCTCATCGTTTGATCACTCTTACCCACATGAACACTACAGCATTGTAGAAGAAACTCAATCTTTGCTCAAATGAAAGAGTAAAGTTATTCTAACTTTTTTAGATAATGCACTGCATAGTGCTTACTGTGAAGCTATTGTTGATTATTGCATCATTCCACCCTAATCAAACAAATACATGTAATTTTGCTTTCTTTATCATCTCAATGGTAAAGCATAAACAGTGAATTTGCTTCATCTCAGTAAAAAGAAAAACAGTGTGATACTGACTGCTTTCCATTGGTTTTATTGTATAAAATATTCTGACAACGAAACCGATCATAGTTTGCTGTTTCTGAGTATAATACTATTGCTCTGCTGAAAGCGAAAAATACATGTTTGTTCTGGCTCTATGAAGAAAGGTGTACATGACATGCCAATTCCATTTATGGAGCTTCATTGCATAGAATAAACCTGACATCGTGTTTTTCTTGACAGGTAGTCTATGAGGTAACTAAGCCCTGGCCTATTACACGGGTGCCTGCTCATAGAGCTTTGGCAAATGTCTTTCAAATAACTAAGATTCCCTCCAAATTTAGCACTTAAAACTGTTTTAACAGTGTAACCCATAGAATATACATCAGTAAAAATACTCTGAGGTGAATAACCATATACAAGCTCTGGAGCTAAATGGGGGTAGCGTTTCAAGTGGTTCTGCTTTTCAGTTTCATTCTGAAGTTTGTAGAATATTCCTTTATGATTAACACTTGATTTGCCATAATCAATGATAACAGCATTTAAATGATCTCCCTTTGCTTCAACCAGAATATTATTAGGCTTTATGTCATTATGAATATACCCAGAATGATGAATTGCATGTAGCCCTTGCAACATTGTGAGAATTAAGTGGTCTGCGGAACATGTCTCTGTCCACTTCTTTGGCATTTTTCTGGTTAAATTGTCTACTGTTAAAGCTTCCTGATTAAAACCAATAAACTTTGTAACTAGAATGGGCTCTGGTTCCATACAAACTCCCAAAAGTAAGGGTAAACTTTGGTGAGGAGTAAGCCCTAACATTGTCTTCACTTCCCTTTCAATCTGGGTTTTTGAAAGGTATTTCTTATTAAGGAATTTTAAGCAAACAGTAATATCCTTATAAGTACCCTTGAAACATCTCCCAAAGGTCCCCTTACCAATCATTTTATCATTTTCTATCACTAGCAAGTCTTTTTTAATTAGCATACTTCTTGTTATATCGACTTGAAGATTAACACTCTTAGCACAAAGAAGTTTCTTGTTCTCTTCCATAGTTATCTTCCATTTATAAAAATAACCATTTGCTATCTGCTTGGCACTCTTGCTTTCCTTGTCAACTTCAGTTAACTTTTCTTTTATCACTTCACCAACATTAGATAATAAAACTCTTGACAGTTTATTTCGATTTATACGGGCCTTTCTTTGTCTGGTTTTTCTTGTGTTCTTTCCACTTTTGGATGACTGAACGGGTTAACAGCAACTTGTCTCCACGTGACAGCTTTTTTGCTCAGTTTTCTGGAATCAGGGAGTACGATTCTTAAAATTTATAAAACAAGTTTGGTGAAACAAGATTGGTAGAAAAAATGACAGAAAAGAACCCACGGCAGATTACAGCCCAAGCAAGGCTGCCACAAGTGACAACCTCAGCCAGGAAATTGTCAGTAGGCAAGTATTTATAGCTTGCCTTGACAAAACAATGGCTACTGACTGGAGTTCAATTCCTCTTAACCCACTTTACAAACAAAACTGTCCAAACTTAATACTATAAAAAGAGAATTGAAATGTTTTAACAGCTTTACAGTCAATTTGTCAAAGGTTAACATTAACATTCAACTAGTCCAGTCATCCAAACAGTTCAAAAAGAGGTTGTACGATAAATTTTACTCTAACAGATGTATCTCTTACAACAGTCTTATATGCAGGTGACATGGCATACAGCTTAAAACTTAAGAGTTTGCTCAGATGTATATATGACTATGTATGTGTAAGCTACATGTATAACAATTAAAATTAATTAAAATTGAGAGTTAGGTTTTAGTCAATACACAATCAACATTCCTAAGAAATGTCAGGTGTCCACGACTTTCTGAGCTCGAGCACCTTACCCGGTTTGGTATAGTAAAATTCTCAAGCCACGTTTTATGCCCCTTGGGGGATCTTCCAGCTGAGGGCGTAGAGTCCTGGAAAACCAGCGAGAACAAAATTACTTTTTGTTTAATTTTCCCCATATGAAATTCTACATTATGAGATCAAGCATGCTATCAAAGAGTATCTGATGTGCTGCTCCACAGGTGTTTTTGGCACTGCATGACCTGGCCGTTAGGTCATACTATCACAACTACATGTAAGTATGAACAGATTTACTTTACTTTATGTTTAAGACTATAGCATTTTTTTTTAGACATTGACTGCCCAAACAGCAAAAAAAAAAACTATTAACAGTTACCTGCTTTTCAAGAGGGCTTTTCTTCACTTCTGAAAATGACTTTGATCTTTGAGCATTTGGTGGTGTCTTAAGTGGCGAATGACGCCCTTTTGGCTTATTGGATGGGACAGTTTTCGTATTCTTACGAGGACTAATTCGTCGAGGAGACTTAAGTGAAGAACCTCCAGGACTTTCCAATGCATTTCCACTTGATCGCTTTCTGGGGCTTGAAATTCTGACATCCAAAGTCTGTCAGTTACACCAAAGAGTAACAGTAAATAATAGGTGAGAGAATAACATGTTTGGTATGTTATACCTACTTCCATAACAATCCTTTCATTGGGAAATTTACTTCTTGTTATTATTGTATTTGAGTGATAAACACAATTTAGTTACCACCTAAACATGCGCACTCAAAGTCCAACTAAGCTTACTCCAAGTTTACCATGGTAAAATAAAAATTGCCCATACGATCTAGTTTATACTTAAGCTTAAAGTTAAACTTATACCTGACAAGTAACAAACAACTTAAACATACAGTAAGCCGAGTTGGACAGTCATAGCCAATACAATATTTATTTTTCGCTTTGACCTACCTTATATAAAAATGTACCCACCTTCCCAGGTCCCTTATCAACGCACTCAATAAAGGTATCAGTCACTTTTGTTGTAGTACAGCTGTCGCTGGGAACACGAGTGCCGTGGACATCAAAAGTCTGAAAAGGTAAAATTGGCAAGAAACATCATCTTAGGCAATATGACAACAAACGTGCAAATGTTGTGTTGTAACTGAACATTTCATCGTTTAAACAATTAACGATAACAAAAAATCATAAATGTGGCAACTGCCTAGATCAAAAACTCGATTGTCATTAATTTATAAAAGAAAGTTATGAACGGCACATTAATAAAGTGCCGCCATGTTTCGTTGCTTTGTTACCAGGCCTCTAGGTGACTGTCATTTGCTTCCACCCCACGCAGAGTTCCGGCGGGAAAGCGTATTGCGATTGCGACCGTTTTAACACGGGTAGTGGAATACAAATCAAATATTGGGCTATGTACACTTGAGTTTGCTTAGTTTTAGCAAAAGCTGTTTGGTCTTTCCTTGTTTTAGTACTGTAAAGAGGATAAATGAGTAACTTATGCCAATTCATGTACTCACCATATTAGTTTCCTTTGTCCATGCCGAAATGAATTTCTTACGAATTTTGAGAATCGGAAGGAAACTGTTTATGGTGCAGAAATCAAGGTCGAAGAAATCCTCTCCGTCTACTTCGTTTTCTGTAAAATGTTCATAACGAATTGATAAGAAGACGACATTATAACAGGTCTATCCGATCCCATTCCAGCCTTCAGGGAACATCACGCATGTTTAGAAAACTGACTCACGCTCGCCCAACACAACTTACTTTCAAAAACGTCGATTACTGACTCCTCGAAGTTGTTTTCCTTTAGGAAAAGAATAACTTCTTCCTTAGTGGATTCCTTTGATAGATGAAGCGCCATACCTGATTGAATATATATCACCAGACTTTGAATTGTGAGGAGGGAAAACAGAACGACTAGACACAGCCAACGACTGATCACAACTCAGCAGTGTCGAATCGGGCACTGCAGTTATAGTCAACGTGGCTGTAATATGAGTTCCATCAGTTCATGTTTCAAAAAATATGTGAAGAATCGCTGATAAAGAATACATTGTTGTATACCACAATTTATCAGTCGCCGCTTGATGTTTCTGCTGCAGAGATTAAATTAATGAATAATGCACTTTAAATAAGAGAGGTGCCTTCTGTCTGAGTTATAGGTCTCAGACATCCTGTCTTAGACTGAATTTGACTCGCTAATTCAGCCATTTAAAAAATAATTATAATAAAATGATTCGTGTCGGATCTCTAGTAACCTTTGTTTTCTTTGGCAATGATAAGTTCTGCGGTTTTAGGAAGTTCCGAGGTGCGGTATCCGGCACAGCGCAATTGGCGGGGATAACATGCAAGCAAAAAGTGCGCGGGAACAATTTGCTTTGATGATTCATTGCAGTGATGGCGGGTAACTTGAAGTGTCAAATATGCTCGACCTTTTACTCCTTGACTATTGCTTTGATGTTAAGTCATCTGTGAAAAGTTCATGTACACGACCCAGACTTTTTTGTAAGATGCGATGTACCTGGTTGCCAGCGTACATTTAGAAACGTGAACACGTACAAAAGCCACCTTAGAAGAACGCACCGAGAAGTGGATCTTCACGATGAACAGGTCCTTGCGGTGGATGACGCAATGGATATTGCCGAACACGTTGACGACTCTGAAGGAACGGACGTAGAAATGATTGATTTAGCTACAGAAAACGTTAACCAATCTGACGAGGAAAACCTGTATGACAGACTAGAGGATCGAAATGAAGCAAACAAGAGGCTGAACGCACCATACTTACTGAGTACCAAAGAGTCCAATTTATTGACACAAAAGGCTCTTGACGGTATAGTCGATGGCACTACTGCGTTAGTGAGGAATACTGTCGAATTAGTGAAACGAGGTGTACAGAACCGTCTGGATAATGGGAAATGAGTTTGATGTACAAAAGAAGACTCAACTAATGGAGTCGTTTTAAAACATACGCAGCAAGCTTGGAAATGGGCTATTTTAAGGTTGTTTGGCCTGTGGTACAAGACTAAATCCCCTGTTTGTTTACATTAGGAGCCAAGAAGGGTTCGACT
This sequence comes from Pachyseris speciosa, assembly GCA_016490735.1. Classification (NCBI taxonomy): domain Eukaryota; kingdom Metazoa; phylum Cnidaria; class Anthozoa; order Scleractinia; family Pachyseridae; genus Pachyseris; species Pachyseris speciosa. Next base: position 761,972 of record JAEMWC010000072.1, read on the forward strand.
GGGATACCGTTCCATGCAAAGGAGATCAGGTACTAGGTATAAAGAGGTGCTTAGAGAAGAAGAAGCAATTTATATCCCACTGTTGAACTCTTTGGAGCAGTTGCTGAATAAAACATCAATCTTGCAAGAAGTAAGTTTACTGACCCTTGATTTTAGTTTTTGCGAGGGTCCCGGGGCGAGGGTCTATTCTCAATTTTAGTTTTGCACCTTGTGTACATAGAGTCTAGAAACTTTAAACTTTCGAAAAGAATAATGTAGTATCAGCTGATTGAATGATTTTGCATCTCGTAAACTCTTCAAAAGTCCCACCTACATTCTCTAGGATTTTTTGGCAGTAGTTATCCGCAATGGTTTTACATGTATAATTTGGCATGTTATTTTCTCAGGTTTTAAATGGTCACCAAAGGAATGATGTAAAAATCGAGGACTTCTGTGATTGTCAGATATTCAGGTCACATTCCTTGTTTTCAAAGGATCCAACAGCACTGCAACTTATGTTATATTATGATGAAGTTGAGATAGCAAATCCCCTTGGTAGCAAAACTGGAAAGCATAAATTAGGTAAGTTTCATGACTACTTGAAAAGCATTCCATTTCCTATACTGATATTATTTTTGTTGTGGTTGAATAAAGGCTATCTTTATAACTAGCAAATTTTATAAGATTTAAAATGATGCAACAAGTGTAGCTGTCTCATCAAATAATCACCCATGTTGCTGTATCTGACCTGCAATTGTTTGCTCAGGTTGCATCCCTCATAGTTAACAAGATTGACTTTATAATGTTTGTGTACTATTTTCATCAGGTGTGGTGTACTATACACTGGGAAACATCTCCCCTAAGCATCGATCACAGCTTGGTGCAATCCAACTGCTGGCCATAGCAACATCACCTGTTATTCCATCTTGGAGCCATTCATGGATGATCTACAAAAACTGGAGCAAGTTAGTGTGGTTTGATTGTAATCACTGGATTTATTGGACTTCTAATATGTGGCACTTGGTGTTTGTTGAGTGCATGCTCCTTTTAGACTTTAAGAATAATATTTAACTTCATTTCAAACAGGACTAAAACAGGCGAGGCATAGCCGAGTTTGTTACGGCTTCAAAAACAGTCTACAAAAAGCGTGTCTCTTGAGAGTCCAAACAAAGATTCAAATTGTGAGGGGAAGAATTATTAGCATACAAGAAAAACAAGCTATGCCTTATTAGTATTCTCTATATAAAGAATACTATCAAGGAGTGTTTTCTCAGGATATAAAGCTCATGCATGTGACGAGATGTGTTTTGATAGGCTGTTAGGCTCATGAATTATTAATGAATTTTTGAAGGCCTGATCACATACCTGTAGAATGTTGTCAACTTGGATTGATCTTTAAGATAAAATTTGTTTAAAATATTTTATGTAATGTTTAATAAACGAGCGGGAGTGTTTTATCAAGTTTAAAACACGAGGCGTAGCCGAGTGTTTTAGACTTGATAAAATACAACCCGAGAGTTTATTGAACGGCTTCAAAATCTTCTGATATAGATCAACTCTTTCTTACACTAATATTTCGATTTGGGGTTATTTTGGCCCAGAAAATTGGACGTAAAGTCTAGCCGTCTCTTTATCAGATATAAAGACACTCATTAAACATTAATTTCTTTTGTATTTTCCTTATGAATTATTAATGAGTTTGTGAAGTCCATATTAAGTAATACTGCTAATTAATTAACTTTTAATACATGAAATACCGGTAGCTATTGTAAATCAACATGGCTTGACAAAAGAACATTCTGGGTTATGATAATAATAATTATTATTTTGATGTCTAAAATAAAATGAAGGTTTAATTTTTTTTAGGATGGTGGACATCAATTCATAGTCCAGGGGAAAAGAAGGTCACTTGCTGGAACAATTGCTTCTTTTTCGGGTGATAATCTTGGGGCCCAGTTAATTGGAGGTTTTAAGGAAGGTGCTGGTGCCCATCTTAAATGCAGACACTGCATGGGAAGATCTAATGCATTAACATCTAAGGTGAATTGTTTTGCATGTGCCTCGTAGTTTTCAAGATAATTAATGTTACATCTTCATCCATCAGTGCAGATTTACATGTGTGTATTTCTATTCCATCACAGCTCAGGGGAAGCAAACAATCTCACCACAATTTCTGCTATTACACTTTTTTTGTTAACTTAATAATGGTTGCACATTAAAATTATGTCATATTCTCATTCCAGTTTCGAGAGACTTTACTCTGAGAACAAAGGCTGGTCACCTTTTATGAGTGTCAACAAATAGAGGAGAACAGAGATTTGGGGAAAGTGTATGGTGTTAACAGATTATCGATTCTGTGCAAATCCAGGTACTTCAGTGTGATTGATGGTCTCCCTGGAGATGTCATGCATGACCTGCTAGAAGGCGTATTACAGTATGAGTGTACAGAAATGCTCAAGATCTTTATTTACGAGGAAAAGTACCTGACTTTGGATCAACTTAATGAAAGGATCAAGCACTTTGACTATGGATACTATAATGATAAAAATAAACCATCACTTGTTTCACAGCAGACATTAAACAATGCCAACAACAGCCTTAAACGGAAAGGTTTGTAAAATGAAATACCGGTATGTTCGAAGCATAATCATTTACTGTAAATTTGCACTTGTCTTGATTTCTATGATTTTTATGTGATAATGGCATCATTTCATCAGGAAAGTATAACTTTATCTTTAGTTTTCCTTTCTATGTGTAAGGAATCAAGTATGAAAATGAAGGGAAAACTAACTATAGCCTGTAAATATTACTGATTACCAAAGCACTGATTCCAAACAATCTGGAAATTAATCAGGTCTGTTTTCAATAATCAGATTCCTGAATGACATTTCGACGTATTCCCCTTTTGCCATTAATGTACAGTTCTGCAAATGGAGTATCATACATCAATTGTCCTAACTTTAGCACCCCCAAGTAATAAAAAATAATGGAGAAACCACTCCATGTGTGAACTGATAGAAAGCATCATCCATACAGCAAGATAACAAAATAATAATTACCGCTAATTTACTTTATGAGACCTATATAGTGGACCTAATAGTAATTTTAATCATGTTGTTTGACATTCAGAAGGAAACACTTGACAACTTAAGAGAACAGCAGTGCACTTTAATGAATTTCATCAGCTGCACAGATGTGGTGCCTTGCAAGGTTTCTTCCACTTATGATTGGCAGCCTTGCTCCAGAATATGATGAACACTGGCAGCTATTCCAGATACTGTTAGAGATCATGGATGTGGTTCTTTCACCAGAGACTACAGAACATGCCATTGGAGTTTTAGAAGGTCTCATTGAAGAACACCACTACAGATTTGTTGATTTGTATCCTGGAAGATCCATCATTCCTAAAATGCATTATATGGTACACTACCCAGGTCACATCTATAAGTGAGTAGACCCCAATGTACTATTTGATTCCAATTTAGGCAGGTGCCAATTCCTGCCACTGAATCCATTTTATTTACATCTTATACGTGAATGTGTGATGTCCTGCGGCTTATGCTGGTGCCCGCATCACATCCATTAATATTTTTTTATCCATCTGTACATGCCCTTGCCCTATCTACTTAACTTCTCTTAAAGTGTAGTAAATTAACTTTATTAGTTCGTTGCCAAAGCACAGTCAAGTACATGTGGATTTACATGAGTTGCTGAAGCCAGAGCCTTACATACCACCACACGGGTCAAGCGAAAATTAAGATGTGTTGATTGATTACAATTAGTTTTTAAACTTAAAGTAGTTTTTGTTTCAGGTGTGTATCATTTTCATAGAGAATATGGAAAATCATGTATCTTTTATTTGCATGGTAACTATGTTACATATACTATAATTATTGCTAATTTGTTGTCGCATGAATGTGATAGAGTGCTTTGAATGATTGCAAAAAATTTACTTTAATAAAGCTTCCAAACTTTGTACTTCAGATTTGGTCCCATGGTGAGAACATGGTGTATGCGGTACGAAGCCAAGCACCGTTACTTCAAGAGGCTTGCTGCTTTCATGGGAAACTTTACCAACGTGGCATATACTGTGGCAGAACGGTATCAAACCCAACAATGCTACTTTCTAAATGGCACAGGAAATGAGATGTTTCTTGAAAAGCAGACAATTATTGGTAGGCTACTTTGAATTACATGTAGATACATTTAGGTAACTAAAAGATGTCTTTGCTAATGAAAATGGTGTGATCTCAATAGTTTGAGTTTTGAAAGCTGCTTTTTTCATCATTTTTTGTTGTGCCAAGTTTCCAGGTAGAATCATTTTGCATGAAGCCAGTGAAGCCTGTTTAATATAGACCAAGTGGGAATAACATTCCACTGAAAGAGTAACTGGTACTAAAATAGCATTTTATTCTGACTAGTACTAGACAACAACAACAACAACTGTACTTACAGTGTATTCTTAGACCCTTATAATATAACATGTTGATGTGAAGTTTCTCTGCTCAGAGATTTATTTATTCTTCATAATCATTGTTAGTAATAATTTTTGTTCTGGCTTTGTGATTATGATGAGCTGAAAGGCACAGTGCAACTGTTTGATTTTTTGCACTAGGTAGTGGAAAACAGGTTCTTGCTGGACAAACTGATTACATTGTTCAATTGCGTGATCAGCATTATTTGGACATAGAAGATACAGACATCCTCTTTGAGTAAGATTTAACAATGAATGAATAGAAACACCTCTGCAAATACCATAAAATAAAGTAACACTCCCCTGATGGGAAAAAATGTAAGGGGAAAAGGGATGTGCACTGGAGTATTTTTGCCTGTGCAGCAATATATTTAATCCAGAGGAGGACGACTGTCTCCTCTGTGGTTGATCAGACATAGTAAATACATAGGTACGTCAATCCAAAATCCATATTATTTTTGAATAGCCCTGGCATAGTTTCAAAAAAATGTGTTACATATCCTGGACTTTGTAATGTGGCACCTTACATAGTGAATACTGTGCATAAGTGGTAGTGAACAGAACATTGCTAAAACACAGTCTAACTTTGTAAAGAAATAGCATGAGCATAGCTTTTGCACATGTCTAGTTCAACATGGGTAAGGGTTATGGATGTCCCATGACTTTTCGTCAAAAGGGTAATGTTCCATATTATTTCATAACTGTCCTCAACCTCTGCTTTCTTTCAGGGCAAAAAATGTGACAATCTATGGTACCTAGTACAAAATAGGAGCTGTGGTGTTCCTTCGAGCTGAAATGGACTATAGTCTCTCTGAGTTTGGATCAATTTTAAAAATTGTTATTTTACCATCAACTAAAGTGTTTTTCTATATTAAGAAGTTTATTACTGTGGAAAATGATAACCATTTCCATGCCTTCCAAGTAAGACTAGAACTGAACCCTGACATTACACTTATAGAGCAAGACCAGTTAGCAACTTACCTCCCAGCCCATACTGTGAGGCCATTTGAATCAGACAGGTCTTGCATTTTTGTTGCTCCAAGGTTTGCTATTTGTAGTGTATAACTACCATAAATGTGAGTCGAGAAGCCCCCTCTCATGTACAATGGAGCCTCGCACACCTTGGGCTCATTACAGATCTCTACCTGACTGTTTTGCATTTTGGATTCACATTAAGACCATTCATTATCACGGAATTCAGTTTATGTTTGTGTTTATATGCCCTGCTGGTTTTGTAAAGTTATAATTACTGCTAAAAAGAAATGTGCAGAGTGTGGATCAGAGATTGATTCCAAGCTGCTAATGCATTCATAAGGTGTACCCAAAAATCTCAGAAGAATTTACTTTTGAACTGTGTCTTTGCCTCCTAATAAGGCTGGTTAACAGTCATAAAGCAACTCAATATTTGCTATTATATGTGCCGTTTTACCAAAATTATTTGTAATGGTTGATATAACATAGTTTAAGGTGTCCATACAACAAGGATACCAACAACCAATCAGAATAGTTTAGAAATATTGTTATACAAATGTTTGAAACAAGGATGTTAGTCATGATTTGAATCTCTATGTCATTAGTAAAAGTGGTAAGCAGAAGAGCACAAAAAAATTCATGGGTGCAACTTTCATAATTTAGATTAGTTTTTTTGGTTAAGGTAGTCCATATACAAGACGACGACCTACTATGGTCAAAACAACCAATCAGAATAATATACGACTGTCAAGAAGTTTTCCAATACGATTTAGGCAATGGTATATTATATTTTTGACGGTTAGTGTTGATGCCCTCGTGCAATGAAATGTGTAGTGTATATAGCATCCATTTTAAAGCAAAAATACTTGGCAGGCACTATATTACACATTTTTTTTCCTAGCTTAATGTAGTTTAGTAGAAGCACTGAGTTCATGTTTGACCTTAAACTGGATCAGATAAAACAGATTTTTTATCACAGGTTGGTCTATGCTTTATCCTTTGTTTCGGATTAGTACTCTTTCCTTCAATGACATGGTATGACTAACCCACCTAGATTAGCCTGCTGCAACCTGCGGGTCAGTCTGTAATTTAATCGGAATTACCGTCCGACAGATATATATCTTATTTATTTATTTATTTATTTAGTAGATGTTTTGTGTGTAGAGTATCGCTGAGTATTTTTACAAGTTGTGCTGTATTTTGACAAGCTCTCTAGGGCGAATCAAAATACAAACAACGATAGGATATCATGGCTTAATTAAACCCTTGAAAGTTCATTTTAATAATGATCGACTTGTTTAGAAATGACTTGAGGCCTGATCATCTTATACTTACCAGAGCAACAGTGTAAACCAAACCCAAAAACTAAAAAAGCAGACATTTTTTAGCTAATATCTTTGGTAGAAACTAACTTTTTTTAAGGGTTATTTTGACCTATCATAAATAAACTAATACAGTAGGTCAAAACAACTATGCAACCTTGGTTATCATGACCCTTTGTTTGGGTTGACATTTCCAACTTATTAGAATGCTTAAAACAACTATTGTGATTGGTCACGACTATTTGTATTAGTTGTTCTAACTAGTCAGTTTTTACAGTGTCACCCATGATAGATACATTTGTTTTTGCATAACCAGAATGACAGAATTAGTTTTTGGTAACTAAAGAAATACATGTACAGCTTCAGGACTTAAGAAGCGAACTTTTAGCTATTATTGGATGAGCTGAGTATAATACATGTATGAAGAATTATGCAGATTGAGGAGGGTGTTATTGGCCAGGGCGGGATAACACCCGCCAAGATCTGCATAAATGACGAGATGATCAACTGCGCATGACAACAAGAGAATAAAATAATTAAATTAAATGACGTCGTGCGTCGTATGTACTATTTTGATAAACCTAACTAAAGCTAAAAGCCTTACTAAAAAGATACATGTTATGAGTATTTCTAAAAATAAATAAAAGTTACACCATGTGTTGTGTATAGGTATTACATGTAAATAAAGCTAACTAAGAATAAAAAGCCTTGCTAATAAGATACGTCTTTAAAAGTTTTTTAAAAATGTCAACAGATTTGGGCACCTAATTTCCACAGGTAAACCATTCCAGAGGTTAGGCCCCGAAACAAAAAAAGCACGGTTGCCCAGGGTTTTTAAAGTTTCAAAATTCGGGTAAGACAGCATTATTCCGTTGTCAGACCGCAGATTATATCTAGAATTTAATGGCATAACACTAACAAGATCACTGCTATAAGATGGATAGATCACGAGATGACGAGCCAACACATCAAGGAAATGAAGTTGTTGGAGATAATGAGACAATACAACAAGGAACTGACGTTGTTAGAGGTGACAAGATTATAGAACAAACTGAAGTTGTTAGAGGTGGTGAGCCGGAATGCAGAACCAACAACGATATAACAAACGAATAATCACACAAACTAAGAGAGAAAGTTTGAGAAAGAAATTTATGGTGGATGACCTTATCTCCTTTGAAATTCGACACCCAGACAAAATCACTGCCCTCCACCCTTGAATGTTGATAGGTAAAATTATTAGAATAGATGAGCTAAATAATTGTAAATTAGTCACGCAATTTGGTCTCCTGAAGAGTACCCTTGCACAATCTCGCCTTAACCGTTGTACATCTACTATGACACGTCACTTTCAAATTTCATTCAGGCATGCAAACTAGCAGAAAAGCAAAAATAACTGCCGCATAGTAGTTATTTTGTTTCTTGATTTGTTTGTTTTTCTTCTAGTTTGAAATAATCAATAAAACCCGAAAAACTGTGCTTATGTGTGGTTTTGTTGTATTTCAGTTTCAACACTGCTTTATTCACCAAAGAATATAATTTGAGTAAGTTGAATTTCTAGTCAGTTTCAAACTTTTAAACTGGTATGAAAATTTCCAACCAGCATGAAACCAGGCACAGTGATTGGCACAGGAAGAAAGTCAACATTAATAAATTATTGTCTTCAACAGATACAGGATACTTTTCCATCATTGTCCAGCCCTTTAATTATTTAGATGGGCCAGTACTACCATTCTAGATCAATTATATTGGTTGCTGTTACAATAATAGTATGAAACAGTTACCCAATCAATGATAGCAAACTTGAGATCATTTACAGATAAAAGGTGACCATATCAACAACTGAGTTATGATAAGTTATTGAGTTATGATTAGCATGCCATGTTACTTTTTAGCAATGTTTAAAGCATTCTATCAGTTAAGGTGGCTCTGCATACCTGTGATAATTATCCTAATGATAATTATTCTATTCGCAGATAGTCAACGAGTGTAATGAGTTGGCCATCCCTCGTAGAAAACAAGGGTAAGTAGAATTGATTAAGGATAAGGATGTCATTCCCAAAGCTTTCATTTCATGTACTTTTGAGCCAAAAACCAAGAACAATTATACCATCGAAGGCCAACACATGGGAGATTGTTTTCTAAGAGCGAGTACAAAACAGCAAGAGAACCAACCAATCAGATTCACAGATATCCAATACAACACTACTGGGTTTGTACAAACAAGTTGATATCAACTCAATAATAAGAAATGGGGCTCACTGAACTTGAATTTAGTTATTAGCACTAAGAAAAAAAACACTTGCATAGTATAACTATGCATTTTAGAATAACAAGGCTGAAAAAGCTGTCCATGGGCAAAGGTATAATTTGTAGCAAGAGGCCAACAGGGTTTGGCACCCAGGCATGTGGTGCACGTTCTCTTTATTAGTACAGTCATGTTGTAAGCCCAGGATTGAAAACAGCCGGGCTAAGTACATCTGGCCTGGTTAACTTCTGGCTACACTGTACTTATATTGAGGATGATGACTTAAGCTGAATTATAACTTATCAGACACCAACAAAGTTTGGAGAATTCAGTTCTCAAAATACTGAATTGTCAAGTAATAATATTGATAACTTAGTCACATACATGTAAAAACAACAAAAGTTACAAAGATAATTACCATAACTAGATAATAACTCTTGCTTTAGCCCTGTGATTAATTAAGAATGTTTTTTTTTGTCAGCATGATAGCTCACTCAACACTGGTACTAGCCCTGCTACACACAATTCTCCAGTTAACTTAACCGGATTGGCAGTAATATTTTGTTGGTAATGCAAATTGTCAAAAAAAAATTGCAAAAATTATGAAGGACATTTATAATTGTTCAAATGTTGGGATTTAAGCTGAAAGATTTACATCATTTGTATTAAGTGTACAAGATGATTTTTCCTTGTAAAGCCTGTGGGGTTATTTCTGCTTCACATACTTGAAAATCATCAACATAAAATGTACAAGTGAGTTTGTGAAACAGTACATTATTCAGCACAAAAACACTATGAGGTGTTATCAATCTTTATTGCCAAGTAGCACTTTCACAGATACGACATAATTTATTAGCACAAGAGTAGTCGAGGACTTTTTGGTTTTGGAGCCCATGATTCCTCCATGCCCTGTTAGTGAATCATTAGCCTTTCCACATTTTAATCATTGCATATCATATGAAATAGAAAGAGGTACTAAGCCAACAGGGTCGCGTCGCTTGTATGCGCTCCGATTTATTGTAGGGACATTTAATGGGTGAAAAAGCTGTTGACATGTGTGTATCCAATACCACTGTCAATGGCACCAAGAGCGATTCGCGTGTTAATGTCATAGGCTCCAGGACCTCTTTTGCCACTGTGGTGCTGTCTAGAAGTAGAAATTTTATTTGTCCTGCCACATTTGAACAGAAATAAGTCGAAGAATGCGTGGTTCAGCCGATGTGTTGTTGTTCTCCTTGTTTTCGCTTGGAGGAGATAAGCGGCGTTTGTAAAGTTCAGCCCTGGCTGGTTTGGTCTTTGCCTTGCACTTCGCAGCATTCACCGTGGGTGTTTTTTTTCTGCTGCGGCTGTGGAGTTTTTTTCGCTGTTCTCCTCCTTTTCTCCACAGTACACAGTTCTTAGAAACAACGTCGAAAGCAGGATACTTAGTGAAAGGCTGAAAAGAAAATAATTATTGCGGCTCTCCTCTTAGCGACAATTTATTGTCACGCTATCGGTTCCACTCGACTCCGAACGTTTTGGTACATTGTAGTTGTGCAAGCTGATTTCCACACTTTTTTCAAACTTCTTTTCACACGGGTGAGCGTGTTCCAGTTTTTCCATTTCATAGTCTGAGAACCGCGTTTCAACAGCCAACAAAAACAGGAACAAAAAGTTTTCAAACTTTCAACACGTGATGTCGAGACAAAAGAAACTTAGCTGTAATCTGTCTCATTTTTTTTTGTTGGGAAATCCTTCTCTGGAACAGACTAATGTAACTAAGTTTCTAGGAATATACATGGAGGAGCACCATACTTGGAAACACCACATTAGCTATGTCTGTAAGCAAATCTCTAAGCCAGTTGGTATAATATTCAGGGCCCGATTCTACCTATCAACAAAAACTAAACTATAAAATAGAATAGAATAGAATAGAAACTTTATTAAAGTTTCAAACCATGTAGCCTGGGAGAAACCCATACTAATAAGGGGACAAATATTAATATAAAAATACAATACAGAATTAAAAAAACTAAAACATCTGCATTTAAAATATTAAAGAGTGCAGTGCAGAGGATACAAAACTTGAACCCCTCATTCCTGTAGCCGTTCAAGCTTGTGCGAATCACTTACTCTACAGAAGTGCCACACTAGGTGGCAGTATGTAAGGTAAGGCAACACATGCAGCTGCCTTATATAGCAGGAGTACTACGCGTTAATTTATCCCAATATCACCTATTATAACTCTACTTGGCTACACTAGGTGGCAGTATGTAAGGTAAGGCAACACATGCAGCTGCCTTATATAGTAGGAGTACTACGCGTTAATTTATCACCTATTATAACTCTACTTGGTTGTCCACGTATGTGTGCAACTTAAATAGGATTTTCATACTGCAAACGCGAGCTGTGCGAGCCATCACCAATTCCGATTACCGAGCACATTCTGCTCCATTGTCTCCTCGATATTTTTCAAGTGAACTCATTTCAAATAGCCAAGTTTATGTTTTATTATCACAGTCAATTGTTGCCTGCAACGTTCCTCAACTTGTTTGAGACAAGTAGTCAAGTTCATAATTATGGCACCAGAATGGCTGGATGTTACCGCTCTCATTTACAATTCTCTTTCAAAGTCCTATAACTACTTCAATGACCTGTTCAGCACGTTTTCTTACCTTTAAGAAAAAATATTAGAATTTTTATTTAAACAATCCTGAATCTGTCATGCCGCGCTCACACAGCACCAAATTATACTTTTATATTTTCTCCTATAAGCCTTGTGGTTTCCTGAGGTGTCCTCGCCACTAACATAGGTGTATTGTAAATATTATGAAAATGGCAAATAAATGAAAATAAATGAATACCGGATCAGTCCACATGAAGTGTTACAGTCGTGATTAATTGCAAGTACAATCTATCGTTTATTAACTTGGTTGTGTGGAATAAGAGGTGGGGGGCTTAAGGACGTTCGCGCTAATTGTTTATGCGCATCTAAACTGCGCAGGTAATGCAACAGTATTATGTCACGTATTAGTCACGATCGACTTGTCCCCAACTAAACAAACATGGCGCCGTAAACTTCACACCAATTTTACTCGTTTAGATCATCAGTGACCCCTAACTTTTTTACATGAACCATTTACTCTACTTATTCTCTACCAAAACTGATGAAATGAATAAAATCTCTCTGTAAGAAGTTACATTTTTTTTAAATTTTCTTCCGTTGTGCCTTCAAATTCCGGAAGTGGTTAAAACGGTAGCGCTTATGAGGACGCTTGTTGAGGATTACATTCAATGTTTACGACATCCCTAATGGCATGAAATTATTTAAAATATCCACTCCTTAACTATAAGACCTATGCAAAGAAATCTTCACTCAACCAGTTTAATTCTGACTACACTAACACGAGACTTCAATGTGAAAATAGTTTATTAAGGGCACGTCAGTCAGTCTGCTGAACAAAATGACCTCCATTTACCTGAATTGGTTACAAACTGGACATCAGATAACACCGCCCGTAGAAATAGACAAAATATACTGTATTATTGTAGAAATAAACTAAGCAACAGTACCCACCCGTGCAAAAATATGTCCTGCCTGGGCCGGCCTGGTCCAGTAAATGGATGAAACAATGCTTGGCCCAGCCTGGCCCAGCCAGGCCTTCGCTGGCCAAGGCCGGCCCAGGCCAGTCAAACTTGGGTTTATGGAGAATTCTGCTGGCCTGGGCCGGCCCTGCCTTTACTTGGCCAGCCGATATTACAGTGTACTTGTTAAGAAAGCTTTTACTGGCCTCAGCTGTCCCTGACCAGCTTAAGTCAGTATATGCTGGACTTTTAACTAAGGGGGAAGCCTGTTCCAGGTGTTCAGATTGTGGCGAGCAGCAAAGGTTATTCCAATAATGAAAGATGTTGCAGCAAGTGGGAAAGACGAGGACAGACTGGGGAGAGGGGGTCTCATGCAATTTCTTCACAATTTTTTTATCCTTATTTAATAAGTAGGAAGATATTGGTTGTTTACCATTTAGCAAAAAAATCCGGAAATTTTGGTTGGAATGTAAATGGAAAGCCTATTTTGGTCTTCCCAAAGGGAAAATTTCTGGGGAAAATGGAATTTCTTGAAAGGTAGTCAAAAATTCCTCAACGGAAATGAGAGTTCCATTTGCTCATTTCTACCATTTCCAGGCCTTTCAGCTTGGATTGCTTTGTAAACCCGACCGTTGGGAATGTTTGTGTAAATGGAACACGCACACCCCAAGGAAATTTTCATTTTGGTGTTTGATGTGTACCGTTTACTGCAACAGTCGACGAACTGGCCTTCCCATGTTAAATATGGTAAACAACTATTTTCTACATGGTGTGTTTTCCTCGTTTGTGTCTATCAGGTAAATGCTAATATTCTGAGAGCAAAGAGTTTCCAACAGTAAAAGCATGCACATAATTATGCCTTGTGTGTAAACATCTGCTGGAGAAGCATTTGACGGCTGAATTTAACCTCAACTTTCCATTCCAAAGTGTTCACTACATAATGCTTGATTTGTTCAGACTGAAATTTGTTTGATCTACTTAACCATGTCTTCATAAAACGTTGACAGGGTGCCTTTGTTTGTTTCCCTTTCAGGCAAGGATGGTAGAAAAATAGATAAGTTTACTTAGAATTAGGCAAGCCAGTAGGGATACAAAAAATAAATATAACATACTGCACTGTTTGAAAGATTCCAAGTCATAAAAGAGTGTTGAGGACGGTCGTTTAAAATAATTTAGGGAAAAGAAATAAACTGGTATCAATCACGATTTACAGTCTTCACAGTCAATAACATCACGGCTTAACTGACAGACAACCAATAACATCACGACTTCGTTGACCAATCACATCAACGACCAGAGTACTTATACCATCTCCTGACGTTACTCCAATCACTTGACTCTGATGATGACTTCCGCTCAGGTTGTCGAAACGTCAGGCAATGTCACCACAAACAGTCCTTCTCGGGACTACACTCATCCGGACGATCGTGCTTCACTTAGTTATGATAAAGCACATCAGTTGAAGAGAAGAAAACGGACAGACATACAGCTCATAAGCCACAAAATGTCCCAGGCTGTCTAGAGAGAAAGGTTAGACGTTGAAATGCATAGTTTGGATCACAGATAACTTGACTCAACATCGCTTGTCAGAAGTTCGAATTTTACATTTCCGATTCTTTATCTTCTGTTTTGTATCTTTGCCTCATTGTTCTTTAGTTCTGAACGGCTAAAGTTTTAAGCATATGTTCATTTGCGTGTGACTTGAAGGACTAGAAGTCATAATTCCTGAATCGGTTGTTCATCACTTTCAAACTCGAAGGCATCGTTTGATTTCTTTAAATCAGATCTTTCGATTGCAACAAGTTTCTGTCGATGAAGTTAAATTATATCGACTGATCATTTGAGCATCACTGACATTAATAATAAACTTTGCGTGGAATTTATTTGAAAAATGGCAGTCACCTTTTCCACCATGCAAAGAGTGTTCCCTTAGACTTCACACACTTTGAACCATTCTTTGACTTCATTCGACTAAATCAAAACCTTGAGAATCCTCAAAATGTTAACATGACAGGTATCGACACTCGAACCACTAGCTATGACAACCTCACTTCCTTTCCTCAATTGATCCGTCTTACTACTAGTGACATCAATAGCTACATAACCGCTCTGAAACGAACGTCTCCATATTTAATATGAAGAACCTCACTGATCCTGAAAAATCGCGCAAAGGCAAGTACAAAAATACACACGTTCCTTAACTCAAGAAGGTTGGACAAATTAGAAGCACTAACTAAAGTCCCAATCATATCAGCTGTCACAGCTTGCTTTCTGTTAACCACGCGAGCCCCATTCATCTTCTTGGCTGCTTTACTAATATCGCGAATGATGGGAGCGTTGACGGGGGAGGGCAAACCTGCCAAAATATGCGCCCACTGAATGGCATAAATAGCCGAGTCCAGAACAGAATATGACTGCATAGAATCTAACAGATACTGGAGATACAAAGCTACATGCTCCGTCTTCGCAGGAAAGGCCTCAATCTCCTCTTTGGCAGCGGCAAACTCCTTCCATCTAGCAAACGCCCTCCTGTAAGAATCGATAGTTGTAACCGTTTACGAAGATACTGTACTGCAGGACTACGACGCTCGGCTATAATCAAACTCTTTAACCTTTATTGTCGACACGACTCTGTCACAGCGACCTCCATACAACTTCCGTAACCTTAGGTCTGTAACTGCGATGCGACGACTGTAATAACCGTACAATAAGTCTTCGAACCGAGGTAAATAAACTCCTTTAAAACGCCGAGGTTCCACCTTATTCGGGACAGTAAACTTCTAGCACGAAAAGCAAACATGTGACTACTGTCTGAGCGAAAACTGGCGCCTAGTGCACAGGGTACCTATACTAAAAAACTAATGCGGTAGCATTAACATGGCTCCCCTAAAATGTTCATCATTTTAAACGAAACAGTTCTCTCTCTTAATGATTCAGCACTCTGCAATGCTCCAGTTTCATGTTTATGATTCAGCAATCGGCTCCTCTGGCTCCTCGTCGGGGAAACCCGGTCTCCCGTCAGATGACTCGAGTAACAACACAAGCTTGTTGATGGGTCTCTCCAACACTGATCCACTGGATGATTTGACAGTCACTGATCTTACTTGACCTTGATCGTCCTGATGTACAGCGAGGACCTTAGCCATGGGCCACTTGTTTCTGCAAACACTGTTGTCCTTCAACAGAACAATATCACCTTCAGCGAAATTTCTTCTCTGCCGTGTCCACTTCTGCCTTGTCTGTAACCTTTGCAAGTACTCCTTGCTCCATCTGTTCCAGAACTCATTTGCAATATGCTGAACGTGTCTCCAGTGTCGTTTACAGAAGACATCTTCCCGTTGAAATCTTCCAGGAGGTGGCAGAATGAGCTTTGTCTTGCCGGTGAGAAGTGTGTTAGGGGTTAGTGGTGGCGCTGACAGCGGATCACTCAAGGTCTCAACAGTGAACGGGCGTCCGTTTACAACAGCTTCGACTTCACACAACAGGGTGCATAACGACTCGTCGTCTAAGCAGTGGCCATGTTCCTTCATAAGTGCTGCCATGATGTTCCGTACAGACCATATTTGCCTTTCCCATACTCCTCCAAAATTGCTTGCCAAAGCAGGGTTTCTGATCCAGTCGGTGCCCTGTTTGAGGAGTTGTCTCTTGATCTTTTCGTCATCCATTTCTTGCAGAGCTCTTTTCAACTCATTTTCAGCCCCAATGAAGTTGGTGCCTTGGTCGCTGCGGATTTCTCTTACAGGTCCTCTGCGGCTGATGAAGCGCCTCAGTGCTTGCAAGAATGAATCTGTTTCCATGGAGTGTGATACTTCAATGTGGATCGCACGACTGTTCATGCATGTAAATAATGCACCATATCTCTTAACTTCGTTCCTGCCCTGTTTAACATACCAAGGAGCGAAATAGTCAATTCCACAGTATGAAAATGGTGGTCCTGGCTCGAGGCGCGAGTTTGGGAGATTAGCCATTTTCTGCTCTCCAACCGTACCAGAAGGTAATGACATCTGACACATCTTGCGATGAAGGATCTGACCACTGCATTTCCGTTGATAACCCAGTAACCATTTGACCGTAACTGATTCAAAGAGAGACCCCTTCCGCTGTGGTTAGTTTTCTCATGGGCATGGCTGATGATCAATCTTGTGATGTGACCTGACTTTGGTAGAATGACAGGATTCTTGAGGTCATCTAACAGGTTAGCTTTCCTCATCCGTCCACCGACTCTAAGTACCCCATTGGAATCCAAAAACGGATCAAGCGCGTTAAGGCTGCTATTCTTCTTCAAAACACCTTTCCTCTCCTTAACTGACTGACGACGAACACATGTATCCTTGGATTGGGTTGGGAGGTCCTTCAAAACCTTAACATCTTTCTCAAAGGCATCAGCTTGCACGAGCTTGATTATCTGCATTTCCGCTTCCTCTAGGTCTCTCACCACAAGGGATGCTGTGCTAAAACCTTCTTTATCTCCTTGATTCAGTTTGTTCACCTGAAGGGTTTCATTTACTGGAGGTTTCTTGGCAGCCTTGGTGATCATTAACTTCAACTGCTGTTTGTATTTCATACAGAGCGCTATTGCAGTCTTCAACCTTTGCCAGCTAGAGAATCTTTCAAATCTGTTCAAGATGTTTTGTCTTCCTTCGATTACCATGGCATTGGCGGTGACCTTTCTGACATCTGGGGAACTGGGATCGACCTCGTCCTTGTACAGTGCTTGTTGAGGCCAATGATCTTCTGTTTGCCACAAGAATTCTGGACCTTTAAACCACTGTGACTTCTGCACAAAGTTCTTAGCATTCAGCCCTCTTGAACCTTCGTCTGCTGGGTTGGATCTAGACTCTACGTGCCGCCATTGTGCGGGTGAAGTATGATCATGGATAAACTGCACTCTGTTTGCAACATAAACATGGAATCTTCGAGACTCGTTAGTGATGAAACCCAGGACAACCTTGCTGTCCGTCCAATAAAATTCTTGCAGTTCCTTATAATCCAACTCTTCCTTCAGCATGCTTGCAACCCTCACTGAAACAGCAGCTGCAGCGAGTTCAAGCCTTGGAATGCTCACTGCCTTCCTTGGTGCCACACGCGCCTTACCCATTATGAAGGAACAATGTATCCTGTTGCAAGTCAGTCTGAGATAGGAGCATTGACCATATCCAACTTGTGATGCGTCAGACATACTGTGCAGCTGAGCTGTAACAATTCTTCCAAAACTGGGAGGTTTGAAGCTTCTTGGAATGTCAAGTTGCTGTAGAATTGGTAACTGACTTCTCCACCTTTCCCACCTGGCGAGAACTTCTCCTTCTATTGGCTCATCCCAGCCTATCTCATGACAGATCTCTTGGAGTATCTGCTTTCCAATAAGCGCAACTGGTGCAATAAGTCCAATCGGATCGAAAATTGAACTAATGGTTGCGAGTATTCCTCTACGGGTGCAGGGCTTATCCTTTAATTCTATCCTGAACTTAAATGAGTCTTACTCAATGCACCATTGTACGCCTAGGGCCCTCTCGATTGGTAACTTGTCTTGACCTAAATCCAGATCCTTGACTTCCTTTGCTCTATCTTCAGGCGGTACTGACATCATCGACTGTTACTTACAAATTTCGTCAAGTTAAACCCTCCGTTCCCACACATCTTCTTAACATCTTGTATTAGTTCCATGGCTTCATCTTCGGTGGGAACTGATTTCAACACATCGTCAACACAGAAATTCTTCTTCAGGGTTTCTGCGGCTCTCACACCATAGTCTTCTTCTCAGTCTTCACCTGCGCGTCTCAAGGCAAAGTTCGAACAACCTGGAGATGAGCCCGCACCAAACAGATGGACCGTCATACAATATTCTTGAGGTTCCTGACTTAAGTCTCCATTCGGCCACCACAAGAAGCGGAGGAAATCCTGATCCCTCTTCGTGACGTTGACTTGGAAAAACATCTTCTCTATATCTGCCACGAAGGCTACCTTCTCCTTCCTGAATCTTGTCAGTACCCCAACTAGCTTGTTTGTGAGGTCGGGTCCATGTAAAAGGTGGCCATTGAGGGACTCCCCCTGATAACATGCTGAGCAATCAAATACCACGCGTATGTTATTTGGCTTTTGGGGATGGTAAATCCCGTGGTGAGGTAGATACCACACCTTCCCGTCTTGAGTCGTTAGGTCCTTAGGTTCCATCTTTCGGGCATATCCCCTTTCAACTATTTCCGACATGAAGCTGGCATAATCAGTACGATACTTGGCATCGGCTTAGAGCCTCTTCTTCAGACTGTGAAGGCGCTGTACTGCTTGAGAGCGGTTATTTGGAAGTTGGACATTCTCTTCCTTAAACGGCAATGGCATTTCGTAGTGCTTGTCAAGTCCATGAGAAATTCCATCTTCCACTGTCTTCAGAAACCGACGATCCTCCTGCGATAATGCGATCCCGTTTTCTCTTTCCGAAAAATCCAACTCGAACATTCGTGCAACTGCTTGAGGCGTAAACTGCTCCTTGACCTTTCTCTCAGCAACAATGAGACCATTAGCATTTCCTTCCGTACTGTCCTTAATGATCTGAATTCTGTGGCAATGCACTGTTCGATTGTCCTTGTGGCTTACAGGGCCATTTATGTGCCACCCAAGCAGTGATCGTACGGCATAGGGATCGTTTTCCCTTCCGCAAATAATATCTCTTGGTCGCACTGCACTGGGGCAGTTGAGTCCGATTAGGACCCCTATCTCAACATCTTCCATATAAGGTGGCAACTTCTCACTGACTCTCTGCAAGTGGGACCATCCTTGTAGTCCTTCGGGTCTCGGAATTTCATCACGATCAGCTGGAATTTGCTGTCTGACATA
Source organism: Pachyseris speciosa (assembly GCA_016490735.1). Lineage (NCBI taxonomy): Eukaryota > Metazoa > Cnidaria > Anthozoa > Scleractinia > Pachyseridae > Pachyseris > Pachyseris speciosa. The sequence goes on from JAEMWC010000072.1 coordinate 781,359, forward strand.
AGTCGTAGGCAGGAATATGCACGTATCAGGCTCTTGGAAATGGGAAGCCACCAAACCATCAACTGCCTTGGTATCAATTTCTTGTGTGCCATGCATCGTGGTGAGCACAAGTTTGGTGTCAATGCCTTCAATGCCAAGCCTTCACAATGAATCTTCTTTAACGAATGTCCCGCCACTGGCGTTGTCAAGCAGAGCGTAGACACGCACCTTCATATCGGGATTGTCCTTGTGGTACAGCCAAACTGGAACGATACCCATATTTATCGGAGTATCACCAGCCACGGTAACATTGCAAATGGCGGAGTGGACATTAACAGCTTGACCTTCACTCTTGCTTTCGGCATTCTCCAAGTTCTGTCCACCACTCTGGGTCCTCCGTTCTTCCCTTTTCCACTCGTAATCGTGTAGTGATGTTGGGTGTTTCTTGCTGCAGGTCTGGCAGGATTTCCTACTCTTGCAAACTTTGGCGATGTGGTCAGAACTGTAACACCCAAAGCATAAACCTTTCTCCTTGACAAAGTCTCTGCGTTCGTTCAAGGGTTTCTTGAGGAACTCAGCACACTCATCAAGGTCGTGTTTTTTGGAACACAAGGTGCAGCTGGGGAGGCGTGAGTTTCCTGCTCTGCCATCAGTTTTCAGAAGAGTTGTCGCGAAGCTTGAACCTTTATCTCTCTTGGATCTTCGTTCTCCCAGCCTGCGATACTTCTCAGCTGTATCCTTTGGTCTGATTTCTTGTTCTGAGTAGACTGGGTCTGTCGCCAGGTCAGCTTGCTCTGATACAAACTGGCAGAAATCACTAAAGCTAGCCATCCTTGCCTTGCCACTTTTAATTTTGCTGGCTCTTTCGGTCCATTTGCTTCGAAGATATCTTGGCAGCTTCTCCCATAGCTGACGCAGAACATTGGCTGTGTTCAGATCATTCATGTATTCCATCCCGGTCATAGCATTCTTTGCTTGCTCAAGAGCAATGGAAAACTCATGTAACCCTGTTCCGTCGTTTGGTTTCACAGCAGGCCAACTTGTTATTTTGGAGATGTAAGCACTTGCAATCTTGTAAGGGTCACCAAAGTGCTTCTTCAGAAGACGTCTAGCCTCTCTGTAAGAATCTCCATTCTTCATTTGTATGCAGCCCTGGATCAATTCCTTTGCCTTACCACTAGTATACTGATCCAAGAAGTAAAGGCACTCAATAGAATTATCAACTTTAGATTCTATGAGAGTCTCAAAGGCTGCTATGAATGCTGGATATGCCATAACATCTCCAGAAAACACAGGTGGCTTGTGGGTAGGTAAGAGACCTCGTGCTTGTTGAGTGACAATCATTTCTGACAGCTCTACTTGTTTCCTCTGGACACTCAGAAAGTCTTGATATGCAACTGCATTTTCAACACAACTTGAATCCCTTCCAGATGTATCTGTAACCTTTTGCTTGTCTCCTCGGATTTGCATAGTGGCAGTAGGTACCCCATACTCTTCCTCTGCGGTGCGAATGTTCCTTGAAACAAAAGGCTTCGCACTGGGTTCATCGGAGCGGCTGTTTGAGCACTGCTACTTGTACTGGGCATAGCCTCAGACGTTAGCGTTGAAGTGGTACTCACAAGAGCTGAACCTTGCACTGTTGTAGGTGACACAGTAAGCAATCTTAAATGTTGCCTGGTCACTAGTCGAAATGGGTGTCGATGTAAACTTAACCTTTGTGGTTCCCAAATAGCCATTCATGCCATCACCATCTTGATCTTCCTCATACTGCTGATAAATCTTTTCTTCTACTTTGGCTTCTGCAATTTGCTGTCGAAGCTCGAGCTCTTCTGCAGCCATCCTTAATGCTTGTTTCTCCTTCAAGAATGAAGCCTTAACTTCTAACGCTGCAGCCTTAGCCTTTGCTTCAATTAATTTTGACTTGGTAGATGATGATGAAGAATGGGAACGCCTTGAGTGAAAGGACGCCATAGAATTCGCGGAGCGTGAGTCACATTCATCGCCATGTAACTTTTTTGCCTCTTTCAGATATTCAATAATTCTTTGTTTGAATCGAAATACGTCTTTGTCATGGGCATCATACCAGCCCAGGGCCAATTTGATATCATCATCATCATCCAAAGCCTTAGTATAGACATCATGAGCAGTCTGCATCTCAACAAATAACTGATCTAACTGCATGACTTCCAATCGCACTTGATTTTCATTCTTAAAATCGGCCAACAAGGGCGATATGATTCTCATCTGTTTATTTAGGTTAGTCAAAGCAGTTTTTCGATTGTTCTTTAACCTTTCAATCTCAAATTGCCTACCCTTGACTGTAGAGATCCTTTTCCTGGCATCATCTTGAACTGCCATGTTTTCGGCGCTTTCAAGCTCATCGACAACGGGAACGGCAACGGGGACGTGAGACAGTGAGGGAAAACCCAAATTTCACATTACGCATGTCTGGCGCGAAATATGTCGACGTTCTGCTCCGGGGCCCGACGTGAGAGAGCTTAGTTTGGCGTTGCGTGAAAACGTGAGTAGCATTTCACATATTTTCGCTCTATTTTGCCCCCAAATTGATAATTTTAATATGGATTGATACATTAAGATACCAAGGAATAGAATCGTTGAGTTGTTGCCTTATTTTCTTCCCCAAACTGTAAGCTTAAACAATTTCATCAGTCGGTTGTTTCAAAACAAAAAGCTAGCGCCGATGCCTCCGAAATTAGAAATGATTTGCGAGTCTCACACTGTTTATCGACAGTTCTCTCTAACATTACTTTTTCGCATTCGAAATAAGACATACTAGAGCTGTTAATTTACACTAAACCTGGCCGAGAAAAATACTAGTCTACTCCTATGTTGCTCAAAACTAACGTCTCAAACTCTCTATCATATCGTAGTTTTCAGTTCACATTCCTAGATGTAAAGATTTGGAAACTGACATGCATGCTGGCATGCTGCGTTTCTCGCAAATCCCGGCCTTCGATGCAGAACATTTCAACTGAGTTCATGTCAATCTAGTCGCTACTTCTAGGTAATATATTGGTCTTTTATTTTATTTTATTGCATTACCTCGGCTAAAAATGTGATATCTTGTTTCCGAAATATAATCTCCGATAAACACTTGTAGTCCTCCAGCACTGATTTGTTGACGCATTCAGTTTGTACAACAGTAAAAAATCTACATCGGTCATATCATCATTAAAATGGCTGAACGCGAAGGAATATTTCGAGAGAAGTTGGCGTTTTCGGCGGCTGCTTAACTGCTTCCAATTTCACTTTACAACCGCGTCCTCTCCCCAGTATTTTCTCGGTTTCTCCATCGCCGTTGCCGTTCCCGTCGTCGATGCTTAAAGTGCCTAATGTCGTTCAGCGGTGATATCGCACATGGTGAACGTTCTGGTGACGTTTCGAAACGCAGCGACTCCAACGCTACGAGTTCCCTTTCAATTTTAAATTCGCCAACAATATCTTCCTTCTGTCGATCCTCCTCGAATGTAACATTCTTTCGCCGTAAATCGCCGTCCATAACTGACGTTTACCATTCGCAAGGTCGAACTGTAACCGTTTACGAAGATACTGTACTGCAGGACTACGACGCTCGGCTATAATCAAACTCTTTAACCTTTATTGTCGACACGACTCTGTCACAGCGACCTCCATACAACTTCC
>JAEMWC010000072.1:790000-865000 GCA_016490735.1 Pachyseris speciosa
TGTTGCCGATGCTAGCTCGTACTAAATCGTTACTGAGAGTTGAGAGGGCAAAAAGCTTCCAGATATTACCGCACCGACCAACCGGCGGTGAATGTAGGACAGAGATGTTAGCCTTGTATACATGCATACACTGGTTAGCGCACGAAACATCTACCTTGTCCGAGAAAGGTTGGTGACAAACACATTGTTTTGTGGTCATTATGGATTTTTGAAAGGTTCCAAAATAAGTGCGGACGCGTTCGCGGTCCGTTGGTCGGTGTGCTTATGATTAACTTCAGGAAAAGAGTACATCGCAAAGGCCAGATTAAACGTATGATCCAAGCATTAGCGAGCTTAACAGACCTACAGTGACATAAGTGGTCCAAACATAAGCTTCTTATGACGTGTTCGGGCCCACCTGCAAAGTGAGGACGCAAACGTGAGCATATGCACGAACAATTGAACACATTTTGTCGTTTGCTTCTGTTAGCTTCTATGCTCGCATTTCTAAATTGGGACAACGTAAACGAGAGCCAAAATACAATTGAGGAAAAGAATAATATTGTGAAGGTGGCAGCAGTTTAATGAATGTCTTTTTGTCGCAGATTAGATTGGTCTGCTTCTGCAGATTTGAAGGACAGGAGTAAATGGAAAGCTTTGGCGTGGAAAGCAATCGCTTTTAGTTTGTTTCCTGGTGAGCAGGATAAATATTAATTGCGTTTAAATTTTTCACACTTTATAAAATAAATCCAGAGAACACACCTTGTAAGCAAGCAATATCTACTCATTTAATACCTCCTCCTCCAATTCCGATGTAGGACCCCGGGTAGGTCATTTCAGTAGTTATACTTATCGCACCTGCGAACGCCCATGTTTGTTACGCCATACGTGTTCACGGTTTTCTGGAGGACGATTTAGAAGTTCACAGTTGCTGCGTTTCAGATAGGTGCGATCTCTGATCTTGAATCTTTTTAACGTGAGTTCAACTGAACTTTTCTTCGAGGGTGAGGGTAGTTGTGAATTGAAACCTCTCAACCGCTCAATTGAATCTGCTGCTTGGGGCGTTGTGACTGAGAAGGCTTATTGCGTCTTTTGGGAAAATTATAATAATAATAAACACCTCGAAATCGTCTGCATTCTGACTCGACTAGTGAGTTTTTTGTTCCTCTTAAATTTCGATGCGTACACAAACGTCTTAAACTCTTCGATTTTTTTAAACAAACGTACTTGCCAACTTGAAGTGACTAGAAGTGTAATTTGTCTTTCGGTAATTTTGTAAGTGCTCCTTTTTAGGTATTCTCAAATGGTTTAGAAAGACTATGGCGAACGTGTTAGGTTAATTTGATTTAAAGCTGTCTTCAGACTCTCCTGATTTGAGAAACACGTCCTCGCAGAACTTTAATAGGGACCTTAAGGAAACACTGGAGGCGGTTAGGTGGAGGCGGTGAAAGCCGCGCGGGAGTAGGTTGAGACCGCCTCCTCTTGGTGCGAAATTAGAATATTTAAGCTGACGTAGAAGCGGCGGCGAGCGAGGGCTGTTTTGCTTTCGTTTTCAGTGGTCCAATTTGACTTTGTTCGTGGATTTTAAGAGCATAATGGCAACTTTTCGAGACGTCCGAGACCTTCTAACTGTTGCATGCTTTGAGGACATCATAGACGAGCATGAATTTCTGTTGTTGTGGGATTTAAACACGTCGAAAAATCTTGACTTTCCTTATACGAAGATTTAAATTACGGCCGATTTGACCTGGACGAGATGGACGATTCAGAGTGTTTATCAGAGTTTAGAGTAAAGAAACGCCACCACGGTTCTGAGGCTCTGACTTCTTTCGCTAGGATTAAATCGTGAGCTTCTGTCCATTCCATGATCGAGCTAGAAGAGAGAAAACAAAACCTTACTACAAACAGGATCTGCATGTCTATCGATTCACCTTTCGGGAATATTCCAAAGTTTAAAGAAAGAAATCGCAAGAACAAAATAGCATTTTGTACAAGCAAGTACTTGCAATCTAAAGTTTTTAAATCTATAAGAAGTTAACATCGCTCGGAACAATGCGAATCCAAGGAAACTCACCCATTTCTTTTGTTTTTCTCTTCTTCGTTGCGGGTTTCGCTCGCCATCTCACCTCTTCACTCACTCTTCCAATGTAAAGCGGATTTTCGCTGTAAAGCAAAAGAAATATCAAATATTTGCAAATGAAATACAAATATCAGCGTCAAAAAACATTTCTTTGACTATGTAGAGGAGTTTCCGTGTATTTTAGGTGCTACAAATCGGAAAACAAAGTCACCGTCTCTCGAGGCGGCGAAACCTACCTTTCTCGCCGCCGCCACTCAAGGAGGACGCGGGTAACATTCCACGTGATTATGCTAATTGGCTCGAGAACGGGAAATTTTAGTTCCGGTTGACGTCCACCTCGCCGCCTCCAGTGTTTGCTTAAGGTCTCTAATATCCATTTTGGCAGCCACCGTATTTCCAAAAAAAATTGTCTGTGCCGTGGTACTAACTGAAATTGCGATGTACTACATCACCCAAGAAACCAGTAGAGAATAGGTTTTTTTTTTCATTTACATGGGGTAGAAATACCTGCTGGTGTTATTGAATATTTTTCCATTTCTTCTCTGTGGGTTATCGCTGCTGTCAATACTTGCAAAATTGTCATATCCCCGATTAATATAATTTTGTACTCTATAACTTTTGTAGGCTGGTTTCTGAATATTGGGTGAAGTGGTCGTCGCCTTGAATTATTGTGTATACTTTTTTCCGTTTCGTGAAAGTTACCGTAAAGCCTTTTGAATGATTAAAATTCGTCAAGTGTTTGTACACTTACACCTTGCAGTGACTGCGGACGTGCGGCAGAATCGTTCGATTCTACTGAAAGATTATTTGAATTGAAAATTATCTTATCAGCCACACGTCGTCTACAATTCTGATATGCATTATTTTGAACTAACGCCAATATTTTTGATAACTCTCAATGTCTTAAAATATAAAATATTTCTACTTTATTAATATTTATTAACTTTTTGCTCAATCCATCAAAGGTATCTTCACTTTTTCATTGGGAAATACACTGAAAACGCTGTACAAACCGTGGTTGAAATGACCACTTATGAAATATTCAGATTAGATCTTTTTCTCGTCTTTGAATTACATTGTTATTGACAGTTTTTCAATGCCTGCAACTGAAAGCAAAAAAGTAAGGTTTATATAATTTAATAATCTCACGTTGGTTTCAAAAATGCCATTTTTCTCACTGTAGTGAAACGTTTTTTCCTTAAAGTCGGCAGGTAATACTGTGGTAGTTTCTCCAATACTGTCCATTCCTCTGGAAGTTTATATTTATTATTTAAAGATTATATTAACGCCGTCCGCAAAATCAGATGAATATGTTCGTTCTGATAATGATTTGAAATATCGTAGAGCGCGACAAAGGCATTACAAGCGATTTGAATAACTGCATTTTGTAAAGATTTCTCTTTTCGTATTCTTTACTTGCCCCTTGTCTTGAATGGGTTAAACGCTTGGCTTTCATTTGTCAATAACATTTAACTGCGACAGTTGATAAGTTATTCAAGCCTGTCACCAGAAGTTTCAAAAACCATAGCTCATTAGCATATTGCTTGGATTATGGGCAGACTCACCTTGTTTACAAACTATTTTGCCCATTTAAAAAAACTTCACTCATCGAAGTCCCGTTAAAAATATCAACATTTGATATAGAAGATCTTTCTGGTGAAAAAAAGGTCAATGACTTTGGAAAACATGCTCGTGTCATCCCGAGAGATCAACACCAGAGGGATAATGCTATTCTCCAGCTTTAAAATCGTGACGTCACGGCTGTCAGAAATTATAATGTAGAGAAAATAATAAAGCCTTCTTCGAAGGAGTGACAGCTGGTTAAATTCAAACCGCATAAAGACTTTCCTTTCAAATCTTCTCGAAGGCTTGAATTTTCTCATAGTTAATTTCAGAAGGCTTGTCCGGATTAAACAACAGTTGAAGGCAAACAAAGGGGATTCTTCGATTGGTTGGAACGGAGTTTCGCTCCAGTGCGAGCTGTCGGACGCGTTAAAATTCGGCGCGTTGCCTAGAAGCCAGAACAAACCAGAGATGAGTAAACTGGGAGGAAGTGCTGGATACGCGAGCAGTAAATCGACACCGGAGAATGGAAACAACAACAGTTCAGTTTTCAATTCCCCCAGGGCTAACTGATTTACTCGAGGAATTTGTCGTCAAGTGTATTCAGGAAAATCCCAGTGATTTAGTCGAGTTCGCCGCTGATTACTTCAACATGTTGAGATTGGGAAGAAAGAAGAAGGACAGTAAAGCCGGCAAAGAAGCATCCACATCCAAGCCAGAGAAAAAGGAAAGTATGGAAGACAAAGAAGAACCTCAAGAGCCCCCGAAAATGCCTGCTCGCGGGCGAAGAAGAGCCGTAGCAGCCGAAGCATATAATCCAAACGAAAACAACTCTGATGTTAAGCCTGTAGTTCACCCGAAATCAGAGGAGCAATTACAGCGCCTGAAGAAATCGGTCGAGAATATTTTACTCTTCAAGTCGTGCGACCGGGACCAGTTGAAGGAAATACTAAACGCTATGTTCGAGAAGAAAGTAAAACCCGAAGATGAGATTATCCGCCAGGGTGCAGACGGAGATAATTTTTACGTGATTGATAATGGTGTCTTTGATGTTTTTATCGACACCAACGGCAAAGAAGTTAAAGTGCACACCTTCAAAGACTCGGGAAGCTTTGGAGAGTTGGCGCTTATGTACAACTGCCCTAGAAATGCGACCATCATAGCGAAATCAGAGGGCACTATCTGGGCGCTCGACCAAGCAACCTTTCGACGAATTGTCGTCGGAGCGGCGGCGAGGAGACGGCAAATGTATGAAGCGCTTCTCGAGAACGTGCCAATGCTCGCTGAACTACAGCCCTACGAGAGAATGAATTTAGCCGACGCTCTAGAAACCAAAATCTTCGAGGAAGGCGAATGCATTATACGTGAGAAGGATGAGGCGGATTGTATGTATTTTATTGAGGAAGGGACAGTTCGGATCACTGTTTCAGAAAAAGAAATCTCTCAGCTGTCCAAAGGAGCCTACTTCGGCGAACTCGCGCTCGTTTTGAACCAACCGCGCTCCGCATCTGTTTTCGCTTTTGGTGGCGAAGCCAAGTGTGCTTGTCTGAACGTGGACGCGTTCGAACGTCTCCTTGGACCGTGCATGGACATCATGAAACGAAATATAGGAGAATATGAAAAACAAAGGAAACAACTAGGCTTGGATTCTTAGCTTATGCGATGATTCTTGATAGCTCGTTTACAAAAACACCTGCTCATGGTGGCAAAGCCGTATAATGAAAAAGCCACAAAAACAAAAAAACAGAAAAAGAAAAGATGTGCTGATTGTACTATCGTGTTTCAGCGGCACTGTAACAGCCAGAACAGTTTATTATGTTCAAAGCAATGTATTTAGTATTTTTATCCAGCTTCTAGATTTCAGTGTAGTTTTGCGAAGGCGAAGAATTGTTATGGTGATTTATCGAAAACACATTGGTCGCCATAGATTTCCTAATTACCTATGCCGGTAGCGATGTCTTTGCATTTTAAATCGCCGCCGTGTTGTAAACATTAGCTTTCGTGCTGTGAAAAGTCGCGTTCTTTCCCTTTGTTCTGTAGTGTTTTCAAAAGATCGGTTTACGTCAGGGAGGTCTGGGAATTTTAACTGCTTTGATTTGAATTTTCTTTTCACATTGGGGTCGTCTTCGTGCTGTGCTTTGGTGTACAAAAGAAATTAAAATGGTGTATGGGGAAAAATAGAAAATTGTTGAAATCCTTACTCTCCGAGCGAGAATCATTCTCGTTTGTCCGGCATTTGTGAAATTCTACCTGCACAAACGGATGACCTCTGGGTTTCGTCGTTTGTTTTAATAATAACCGTAGATTTATGGCAATAATAATCAGACTGATGGATAGATAGATAGATAAATAGTGAAAAGGCACTAGCTGCTGTTTTTTTAAGGCGGCGCATTTCGAGTACAGAAGCATATGAGTCCAGTCAATTCCAAAGATTGATTGTTTTTATTCTGCTGTGGAGCTTGAAGTCTGCCGGACCCAAGAATAATAACTTGCACTTTGAGACTTCAAAATTGCCTTTTGTTTAACCACAGAATAATATTTATGTCTTTCTCTTATTCAAATACGGTTTTAAGCTGAGCTGAAGAGATATAACGTAAATAATTCCGTACATGGAATAAACAATACTTTTTTGTGGGACCAAAATTGAAATTTATGCTCTTAGAGTTAAGCAAAAAGCCTTTCTCATTTTCATCGTCAATTGCCGGCCTTCTCTGGCCATTCTCGATTCGGTTTAGAATTTAAATCTTGTTGAACGAGTAAGGAAAGCAAGAAATATTCTTGGCTGTAATTTCTTTTCGCCAGATGGTAAATGTATATTAAAAGCCCTATTAAAACATCTTTACTGTCACTTGAGTACAGTTTGTTTTTAACGCCGTTGTCATTAATTTCCTCCATTATTGTTAATTTTTTCTCATCTTGTCTTTTTAAATCTTTTCCGCTTTTACTTGCTTTATGTCTCTAAAATCGTAGTACAGTTCAGCGTTCAGCTGGTTGACCCGACACATTCTGAGAAAAAAATTTAGTTTTATGCGCTTTTCCATCATGAAGCAACAGTGGCTTAGTGCTAGATTATTTTCAGTCGTTCTTTCTATATTTTCTAGTTCCGCCATCTCGAGTTGTCTCGAGTCTCGAGTTGTGTGAAGCGTAAGGAGATATACCTGGTTTAAGGCTAATCTCCTTCGAAGAACGTCACCCGAATAAGACGTTTTGTCTCCTTCTGGCTTGCCAAATTTTTCTTCTTTACCAAAACAAAAACAGTTGGTGAATGGGAAGGCCGAAGGAGATCAAGAGAAGAAAAGACCATGCCACATGAAAGTGGATTTCACTTGACCTTTACCGATTGGCGTACAGTCTCGAGTCAGAGTAAATGGCTAATATATTATTTTTTATTGCTGACAGACCTCGTGCCTTTTGTGGCTTGGGCATGGGGGGCATGCAGCCAAGGTAAAGGGAAACTAAAATTTATTTTATTTCCTGTGCCACGCTTGTTTTCCTTGGTCAAGTTAACGTCTCAGCATAAGAAGTCCAAGCTTGACGGGAGTAATACCTGGATACATGGCTTCTGTGAGCCTTCTGTCATTACTGATGTTATCTCTTCAAAGATCAAGTAGTTGTCATTTGTTATGTGATACGGATATAGCACCTTAATTTAAACAGGCTTAAGGCCTCGATTGTTCAACCTTCTGTAATTGTGGGTGGTTAAACGTAGGATAAAGAAGAGTTTGAAACGATTGTTAGCAAACCATTGCGGCGTGGCATTTGAAGAGAAATGTATTCTCCTTGCCAAAATCGGTAAATATATATATATATTGCGTTGATCCTGACGAAAACTGGAAGGTAAAAATTCAATCTAACTCCACTAAAACCATAGGCGTGCGTGTGTTTGAATTCCTTAGTGGCCCGTGCTTCTCAGTCATCAATTATCACCCTATGATAACGCTCCCTGCTCTTTGGAGATATGGAACATGCTGGTTCATCGAGAGTGTTCTTCGATGCCTCTGCAGATGGGAGAATTTACAGGCAATTTCCGATGCGGTGTGATTATTGTCGTCTTCGTGATAACCAGGGAATAATATTCTGACATCTGTGAAGACTCGATGTAGGCCGTCTTTGTGGGATGGTTTGAATTTTATTTTGCACTTTCCTCGCCGTAATGTTTGATTGGTGAAACTATGCTGAGATGTTGTGTGACAGGTAAAAGTTTGGTTATTTTTTTGAACAGTCTTTGAACTGAATAAATTATTTAGCACTGGATTAATGTGGTATGGTACCCTAGAAAATGTATGGAAATCATAAAAACTTGAAAAACTGCGAAGACCGTGAAAACCGAAATATTGTTCTCAAATATATTACGTTGTATCAACCTTGCAGTGGTCTTTGGACTTCTAATGGAAATCATAGGTTTTTTGCTAAAAGTGAGTTGGGGGTAGGGGGTATTCTGAAAACTCTTATTTCTCCAAAGATTTTGATAGAGGACAGGGTACTGATATGCATGTATCTTGCCACATGACAGCTGGTCACGTGGCTATACTCGGCTTATTTAAACTCACTCTCTAGTCGGCCGAATCATTTGCAGAATTTAAATTTGGAATGTGTCAAAATTGCCCAAAATTACTGTGCTTTTTTTTTTCCGGAGCGCTTCATCTAGGCCTGAGAAGGCTTAAACCTTACCAGTTTCAAAGAACTGCTTATTTACATTGCGAATGCAACAAACTTTGTTCGAACGCTCGCTTCAATCTGCTGACAGTTTGTTGTTCGTGGACAAGGGGCCTAAAAGCAAATGAGCCTTGTCTCACCAGGCTGCAATCTTCATTGGTGAAAGTTTCATTGAAAGTTGAAGGTGCCTGGACAACCCTTGGTACATGTTGAAGCCTGGTCAGAGAAAATGGTAAATTGTTTTGGAGGAGCCTTACCCGCTCAAAGATATGTGGAATTTCCCAGGATGCAACGGGTCAAATTCTTGCTGTTTGGCTGCTTGGTTGAGGTTGCTGATAAAAAGGGAGCTGAGAGAGCTCTTGTTTGCCTTTTTCCCCAAAATTCCTCTTTAATTGGGAAGCAGAGGAACTGTTTTGTAATGTTTACTCTATGAATAAAAGATTCAGTTGAAAAAGGATTTTTCAGACTGCCCGTTTACGAGGTAAGATTTTCGTTTAATTCTTGCTCTAGGTTTGAGCTGATATGTTGTTTACATCCCATCTCTATGCTATTACTTTCCTGGAGAAGTGCACTGTCATGCCTGTTTGATTTTTGCCCTTTGCGTCATGAGTAACAAACACTTTTGCACTGATATTGCTGGAAAAGATGGCAAAACCCGACGACAGCAATTTTTTTCGTGACCCTATGCAGATTTGAAATTCGAAACTGGCATGGAATTTGTAGATGATTACTTTCCATGATTTTACTTTTACCAGCTTTTTAGGGATCAAATTTGAGGTAGACAAACCTTCTATGCAATGAACCAGAATAAAGCCAATCTGTAGAATTGTTGTTTCATAACATTTGAAAGATTGATGGTAGGTATAGGCAGAAAACACCCATTTTTGGCAAAGTGAAACTTTAGGTTCATATCATATCATATCATATCATCATATCATATCATATCATATCATATCATATCATATCAATACAAAAATAATTTGTAAAAAAATGTTTCTTGCCTCACTGACTAAGTATTTTTGCTCATTTATTGTTACCGAGGAAGCACTGTTAAAGGCATCTGACAAAAGCTTATCGTCTGTTACCATGGCAAGAAGAGACTCAAACATCATTGTGTTTGTCATCATTCATGGCAACGAGTTGCATGATGGTGGTTTCTTCTGCATGAGTTTGATTTTGGAGAAAAAAGTAGTCTAGGTTACCTTTGCACCTTAACTTGGAACATGATAACTTTGGCAAAATCATTCGGTGTATTATGTCATGAGAAAAAAATCCTAGTAGATCCTATTATAACAACTGTAGAAGGTAATCCCTGCAATATTAGTTTTGAAAGCCGGGCTTGAAAGAAAGGTTGTTGACTGAAAAAAAGTCTTTCAAGGCGTTAGCATTTGTGACTTACAGTCTGTGAGTTCGGTTGACATATTTTGAAATGCAGCTTACACTGAAATACTGTATTGTGATTGGTAGAATGCCATGCATAATAAAGTTTTATAGTATCCAGCTCTGTTAGTTCGTTTTTGGTATTTTGACTCGCCCTGCGGGCTCGTCACAATACACCACAACTCGTAAAAATACTCCGCGATACTACACGCCAAAACATCTAATAAGATATATGTATTGCGTATTCAGTAGTCTGTGATATTCATCAGCTCTACCCTCACGTTGGCCGCTACATCTTAAATGAGGCACGTGCTTGGTCATTTGTGTCTCAATTATTCATTTGCGCAGTGTGTAGAACTTCCAAACACGAGTCAATTATTGATGGAACAATGAAAGTTTTATTGAGTGAACAAACTGCAAACAAATTTACAGTTATTGCAAGTTATCCTTGGAAGGCCTAAAAACTATCGCACTTGCGCATTTGTTCAGCCACATGGGAAGTTTAGAAACAATAACTTGGTACCGATTTCAATCGATTTTCTTTTAGTTTCGTTTGAATTTTTTACTCAGGATGGGCTCTCTATCTCTGGTGGCTTTCCTTCTTATTTCCCTGTCGGCATCTTCGGCTTTCAATTCAGAGAAGAAGCTTGAAAACATCAAGATAGGTATGTTGGAGACCACGTTGTTTTGCTCTGTTTCTTTACAGTCAATAAACTAATATTCAGACTTTACCGCAAAAAAAGGCAGACTTCAGAAATGGTTTTGACACCAGCAATCTTTTTGTCCTTTCTCAGTACTAATACGGAAGTTTTACTGTTTTATGTAATGTTTTTTTACATGACTATAATGTAAAAATCATTGTTAATAGATGAACCGTTTACTATGTGTCACCCACTCAAGTCTTTTTTGCAGGTTTCATGAAATAAATATTTATTATCTTTATTACGTATGCGGAAAAGCGTTTCAGAATTACCGACCGTATCAGTTTTTCTATGGTTTGACAGGTCAAGGTTTTCCTTGGAAACTATAATAGAACAAAGATCAGTTGCTGGTGTCTTGACTGGTCTTCATAGGTCGAAAATATTTGGGCAATTCCCAAAGAAATTCCATACCGGAGTTTTATTAAGGAAACGGAAAGACTGAACACTATTTGGTTTTATTTCACGTTGATTAAGCTGCAGGCAAAAGTCAGGCGAGGTGCAAATTGTGGTTTACACACACGATCAATAATTTGAAAGATCACGATGTCTTCAGTCACGTACTGTAAAGTTTTTTTGGACATTTTTTCTCACTGGTGTAATAAATATATACTTAATTTCCCTTCAGTGATTTCATTTGGTAAGTCGAACCTCCTATTTTGTCCGAGACCTCAAACGTTACTGGGGCCATGCAGACCTAGTAGAGAATAGTTAATAAAAATTAGAACAGAACCACCTTTCACTATGTAATAAACAATATCACAAGCAGTATCAGAATTATCTTCATTTCAATGATCACACTTAACAATTTAATCCTCATACTTCAAGTATAAAAATAAGATTCCTAAAAAGTGATAAGCCACATAATAAATCGTCCCTCAGGAAAGCAACGCTTCATAGCTTTTTTGTCAGTGTATGGTCCCGAGCTTGATCGGAAAAATTGAAATTTAAAAGCCTCAGGCTTCCGCGAAAAGGCTGAAATTTTAGTCGCTGTAAGTCTTGCCTAAGTCGGCTGTAATTTAACAGTGTCATACCCACAGTACAGAGAAAGGATAAAAAATGTATGGGTCTGTGATTTTATAACCGTCATAGTAGTAATAAATTCCCATATCACCCATGCGGTCTCTTCGCGTCGTCGTTGCAACGTCAATTGGAAGATAGCTCTAGGTTTCATGCCGTTTATTTTAAGCGACTGAGGCCTTCATTCAATCGTAACCATGTGCGCTTTCCTACCCGTGAGCCTTCAGATTTGGATGTAGCAATTGATCAATACCCAAAGTATATCTGGAGTACTGGCGAAATAAAACTGCACGAGGCTTGAAAATGAGTAGTGGTTTTGTTGGTATTGTTGTGAATGAATACACTTGAAGTAGTGCTAAGAAATTCTTCTCTATCCTTTAAACTAGTTTTTTTGCTGATTACGTCACCCTGTCATTAGAGACAACAGATCAAATGTTACCGGACAAAAAAACCAGGAGGTCGATACCTCAAGGATTTTGCTTTGTTTCATTTTAGTAGTTTAGAACAACTGTTCACCTCGTTGCCGGTTTCAATTTACAGGAGCACTGTATAGGAGGGATACCAAGAGCCTTCTTCACCTTCTGGAGTACGTAGTCACATACATTCTTCCCAGAAAGACACATCTGCCAGGCCACAAATTCATGTTAACTCATGTCATGGTTGACGGCAAGGATCTTCTTTCTAAAGGTAAGCCATGAGTATTTTGTTGTTTTCGGTGAACCGCGTGTGAACTGTGAAGTACAAAAAGAAAGACAGTTGGATTCAGGGAAAATGAGAAAATTTAGCCCAAGGGGACGCTTTGTAAGATTTCCCTAAAATACTATAATTATTTTGATTTCCATAGCCCATAATTTTAATAGTGAATGAGTCCGAACCGACCCAAACCGAACCGAACCGTGTCCGCCCCACTTAGAGCATAGGGGCAACAGCCAGTTTTGGCTGTTGACCCTTCCGGGAACAGGTGGTCAGCTTATCGCCTGTCCTCCTCTCAACCTCCCAACCTCTGATGTTCCGTATGTTTTTGCACCAAAAGCAAACCATAGGGCTTAAACGTAGCCACCAGCAATGATAGGATAAGTCCCTCAGCTGAGTGAATGGTAAGTTATCAACTAGATATACAGTATTTATCCGCTCTTGATCTTTGAATAACTTGGGCTAACTTGTGTTAACGTCCCTAATTCACGCTTCGATAATGACAACTAATTTCTTTGACTTAACTTGCAAACTGGTCTTTCGTAGAAGTGGTATTCGCCCTTACCCAAGTGGTAGCCATCATTGATTTGGCGTGTGATGACAAACAGGCCTTGGATCTCAGTACATTGCTAGAAGTTCCTATGATGAAGGTGGACCCTGTTGAAGATACCACTTCACACATGTTTGCAGCATCCATCAGACCGTCGTACCATGTTGTCAACCAGGCTTTATTTGATGTCATGGATTCCTTTTCATTTTCGAGAGTGGCGGTTGTTTATGATGGTACGTTTCCATTGTTCAGTTTGCTTTGCCCTCAGTTCTGAAACTTCTGGGAAATCCGCGCTTTGCACAAGCCATACTGCCTCATATGTATTGTTCTTACTTTTAGCCTCTACGGTGAAAGAAGCGTCCCATTTCTATGCCAAAGCGCGTCGATGGCCGCGGTTTGATATTCAATTGATACCAGAACTCTTAGTGCGGGACAGAGAAGAGTTGAGGAAATCTATGACCTGGCTACGCAAGTCGCATATCAAAGACATCGTCATATTTTGCAATCAGAAGGACTTGGCTGCCATTATGGACGAGGTACAGTATAAACAAGGGGAACAATTTATCATAAATAAAGCGAAAGCGAAACTGAATGGAATTCACCTTACTTTCTGGCACATGATCCTTTATATATATGTGCATTATATATTTGCACGAGTTTGGAAGGTCACTGAGGCTAAACCAGGAATAAGATAAAACGTATATTTTGTTAATTGTGAGTTGTTGGAAGCGTTTAGCAAATTCAAAATGTAGGACATAAGAGTTAATTTAAATGTCGGTGAAAATTTGTTTTCTATCACTGAGAAATAAATAAAAAACAACAAGACCAGCTCACAATTGCGTTTCAAGGAGGAATCAGTTGGCTGGTGTTACTCTAAGTATGTGCTAACAAAAGTCACCATAATGAAACATATTGTGTTACTGTTGCTTTAAATAATGTTTGTCGTAATTTTTCAGGCACTCTTTGTTGGAATAAATGATAACAACTACCGCTGGATAACAAGTGACTTGGTAATGAATAATAGAAATAAATCACTTCAGTGGAAAAGCCATATTCCGGTTTTGTCTTTATCTACAAGACTTTTGGGGTTCAGTTTGCAATTTTTACTTTATGTGAATAGAAACCCAAGACACTTCGGACAGAGACTAGCGTCCTCATCTCTATGGCAACCATGCTCAAATTTTCATATCCCCCCCAATGCATTTGGAGTTATGAAGGATTGGCACCTCATCCAATTCTCGATGTAGGGACAGGGGAAGCAGTAGAGTGCTGTTAATATTCGCTGTTGCTTTATGTTTGGTTGACACCAGTCGCCACTTGCAGCACGAGGTCTTACCTACTTTTTGCCACGTTTTCCTGCACAACCTCGAAAGAAATTCCGAGTTCTCCAAACGGGAGTAGAATCTGTGACCTTCCGATTTCTAGTTCTCATGCTTTTCTACTGAGCTAGAGCACTTCCTTGTGAGCTTGTGTTGCTAAGATATAAAATGATGCCTTCCGGCAATGCAGACACACGTGAAGATGCTAGCATTGGGGATGCTAACAGCAATGGTTACTAAACACTTCCCAATTCAATATTCGCCCTGCTCAAATGATCTACAGATCTCCTTCGATATACGTGATTACGTGTGTCGCAGAGAAAAAAATGACGGCTTTTTCTACTTTTGCACTTGGTGAATTTTGCTTTGTTATCAGTAAGTTGAATAATAAAACAATCATCCTACCTAATCTTGTCGAATATTCCCCGATTGTAGCCTACGACGGCCGAGTTGGCTAAGTATCAGGTATTATTATTCAACGTATCGTAACACTTCCCAAAAAAATTAATGGTCATGTTGCACTCGATATACGTCGTGCATCGTGGAGAAAAATGGCGGTTTTTTTTTCCATTTTTTTGCTGCAATAAACTCAGTAAATCGTGCTTTGTTATCAGTGTGTTGAATAATAAAACAATTATCTTGCTCAATGTTGCGGAATATCCCCTGATTTTAGGTGATTTTCCGTGCGATTTCGCAGGATAATTGTTAAATATTCCGCGCGAAATGTAAGAACACAAACAAAAAAAGAAGAGCTCTACTGGTAACTCTTCCTATTTCTGCTCTTCTTGTTTATGGAAGGGGTTTTTCAGCCTTGTTTAGCCTTTTTAATAACATCTTCAAGTCCTTAGTTTGAGTCTATTTGATTCCAGACTCCTCGTGCTGTGCGTATTTATTGTTGTGTTTTTATTGTCGACAGGAAGTTGCAGGCCCTAATCAGACATATCCTTCAATTCTTGGCATGGTTGGAGTCAGGCTTCATGTTAGCAACGAACAGACAGCAAGGATGCTGAAACTACAGGCTATGAAAGAAAGTGGAGTCGAATACTCACTGGTTAGTAGCAGACTTCTTTCTTTGAACAACAAAAACAATAACCACAACAGGTTAATTCCTATCATACAATAAATATAACAATTTAGGAACCCGCAAATAGCTGCAGATAGTTGCAAAATTTAAAGATGAATAAATAAATAAATATATTAGAAACATAACACTAGATAAAAAAAAATTGAGTACAGAAGGGTAATTCTTCCAAAACGTTATCAGCAGTACACGAGAGTGACCTACTTATTTT
The DNA here is from genome assembly GCA_016490735.1 of Pachyseris speciosa. Lineage (NCBI taxonomy): Eukaryota > Metazoa > Cnidaria > Anthozoa > Scleractinia > Pachyseridae > Pachyseris > Pachyseris speciosa. Next base: position 805,231 of record JAEMWC010000072.1, read on the forward strand.
CCTTGTCTTCGTTAGAAATTAGGCTAGTCATTGCGAATATCACCTGTGATTCGTTGCACATTATATCGAGAACTAATTCTTGTTTTGTGTAGACGGAATAACACGACTCAAGCTGTTTACCTTATTCTGCCTACTCGCTTAAGTGACACAACTGTGAGAGCAATTGCAAGAATCTGTCCGAAATGCTGCGATTGCAATCTGCTCCACTCTCTTGTAAGAGGGGGGGGGGGGGGGGGTGGACTCGCCAAGTCACCCTATAAACGTGACGTTCGTCGTAGCTTTCATGACGAAAGCGTCCCAAAAGAAGTTAAATTTCATGAGATAGTTCAATCGATACCAGAAATAAAGTAAACAGAAGTAAGTGATCCCAAGAGTTTTCCCTCTGATACCAACACGTAATACGAACAACAGCACTAATCAGTTCGATTTCATCTTTTTTTACCTTTAATGTCATTCACACAATCTACAGTCCGTTTATGCCGCTGTGCATGACGCAGCAATCGCTGTGGGAATGGCGGTTCAAGACCTTATAATGGGCCATGAAGAAGACGTGCAGATGATAGCTGAACGTGTCAGTAACACCACCTGTCCCTTGCACAGCGCGGCAACTCAGCACAAAGAAGGGTTCGGTTGGGAGCTAATGGAGCAGATAAAGAAGGTAAATCTCCCTACTGGCATTCTTATGTTGCTTTTAATACCTATTGCATTCCTCATCAATTAAGAATATTCCGAGAGAGTGTGTTAGAATGGACAATGGCTTAACTTGAATTGGTATTGAAAGGCTAAAAAGCCCTTTCCGCCGAATGCAAATTCTAATTCAACCGCAAGACAATTTCAGGCAAGCATAGTCTGGTACAAAGGGAAAAAGGGCGTTAATGAAAGGCGTTTTCTTCTTCTGCCTAAAGATCAAAGTACTGCGCCTAACCTTTTGCTAATTTCTTTACTTATAGACAGGAACACCCTAAGCTTGGAGACCTGTATTACCAGAGACCAAAACCGAGTCAGCTGCAAATGCTCCGTCCATACTCATGAAACTGCATTGATATTTCGTAAACATTTGTGTTCCTCTTTTGTGTTCCTCTTAAATTCATTTCTTTTCAAGGTGAAATTTCAAGGTCTGACAGGAGAGGTTCAGTTTAACCTCATCACTGGTGAGCGGAGAGTACATAACGGTCTGGATATCCTAAACGTTGTTCAACATAACGTTAAGAAGGTTTGCTTGCGTGAATTATTTACTACAGTTATAGCAGAATGGTCAACTTTGGGCACAGTGCATTCTAACAAGACTATTAATTAAATACGCTGGCAACAGGTTGTCGCTATCATGAGCTGCAAACTGGAAAAACAATGATCCCTTCGTGTGGCAAAATCAATCAATCAAATAAAGACCTCAATATGCTCTTTGCAGCTGGTTAGGCACGTGGCACAACAACGCCATGCCAGGCTGCAAGTAACGCACTGGAACAAGACAAACAAAGAAAATTACCATTTTAAATGATGTAAGCTCTTTGTTTGTCGTGTCCAAGTGCATTGCTTGCGGCCTAGCTTGGCGTTTTTGTACAACGCGACTGACCAGCTGCAAAGGGCCCATTGTTTTTCCAATTTGCAACTCATGATGCAAGAATCTTGTTTCAAGAAATGCTTACGTTGTTGCTGGTCCCTTTTTCGTGCGTCAATGTGCGTGTGTAACTACAATAGAATTCTTTTTCTTTCGCTTCAGTTAGCGCTTGTGTTTTCCTTGCTAATGAAAACCAGGCCATATACTTCATACTTACAAGACCAAAGAACGTTGTTATAGTCTAATGTTATTCTAAGGCAATCGTCTTAGTCTGTAAACCACATTTAACAACGTACAGTTTTGCCATTCAACGTGAACCACGCTTGGGCTGATTATATGTACATTATGTTGTGTTTGATGAGCTGTTAGAAGAAACTGGACAAGGTTCACGTATCGTGATGTCAAAATATCGCACTGTAATTGACTGCGTAACCTCTTAACAGAGGGCCGCTTAATAGAGGTTTGACTGAACTTTCTTTTCAGATCGGTTCTTGGCAACCCGAGACCGGGATAGAACGACACCATGTCTCCATACTGGACAACGAAACACCCTTGTGGGTTGGGGACTTTGCTGAAGTAGTCAAGTGCCACAATCCCGGGATCATAGGCCCCCGCGAGGTAGAGCCAATACCAGTATTGAGCGTCATAACGGTCTTGGTGAGAAAAATCTGCGAATTGAAATAATATTGCAAGTTTACTGTAACATGAACAAGGCCCAAGGTTTATTATTACAAATAAAAAGAACCGGATATTATCATTATCATTATCAGAATCGTTATCGTAATTATTATTATCCTAATGGACGATATCATTATCATCATTATTATCATTATTTCGCTTGAGGCTTGAACAGAGATCTGGTGTACAGTCCACCGTTTTTCCCCATCGATCGTCAGTGAACGGCATGGTTCGAAACCAAATGCTTTAGCCGTTGCCCTTGCCTCTTTCTCCTCTGTAAAGTTGAAGGCCACGAACTCACGGACTAAATAGTCGATCAACTTGACTCAACCGAACAGTACACAATCCTACACACCAGGTCACATTAGCCCCGGCTTCCTGCTTCAGGGAAGTCCCGGATGTATGCACGAACAGTACAACCTCCAAACGAACAACTAGAAGGGGATGCCACACACCTATCGAAAAGATGAGGGAACGAAGTTCCCGGTGCTATGGTCTGTCCTATCACACACATCCTGGTTAGTTGGAGACTCCCAGTGTAGTGAAAACTGATATAAGATTTCAATCTTTCTTTCCTTCCTTTCTTCCTTCAAAATTTTCAATGTTTTAGGGGTTTGATAAATTTCAATGGATTTTAGATGGCGAGTCTTTAGCACATTAACATCCTTCATACCCATTTTGAACTTTGAACTTTTTAACTTTTTACTTTTAACTGATTAATTTTTTTGTTGCCAGTTCCCATGTTTCATAGAGAAACGTCCCCCTGGGGTCAACGTGTTCTTCCCTATAATCCATCTACTAGCATAAGAGGGAACGTGTTTTAAGCAGGAACAGAACGTGCATTTGCAGTTAAAAAAAGGATCGTTTTGTTCCAAATTCCTGTTTGTAAATAGAACATAAATTGGGAACAACAACTCGTTCCTTTTATGTAATGTTTAATAAATGAGCAGGAGTGTTTTATCAAATTTAAAACACGAGGCGCAGCGGAGTGTTTTAGGACTTGATAAAACACGAATTGCGAATTTATTGAACGGCTTAAAAAGCTTTACTTTACATCTACGCATTGTTACACTAAAATTTAGATTTTGGGTTATTTTGGCCTAGAAAATCGGATGTAAAATTTAGCCGTGTCTTTATCAGATATAGTGACACTCATTGAAAATTAATTTCTTTTGTATTTCTTTCATGAATTATTAATGAGTGTTTTAAACGATTGTTGTTATTCAGTAATAGGTTTGCTTTTAGGGTAGCTGCCCCTTTTGACTGTGGGTGGAACTTTTGTTCCTAGTTATTTGGTGTTTTTTTTTAGGTTTTCACTAACGGACAATTGTTACTCTATGTAGGGTTTCTGTTTTTCAGAGTACATTGTCATTCAAAAGCAACGTCCTCCATTCAGTTCGATCAAGTCGTAGTAGTGATACGCAGCTGCTTCATGCGCTCGCGTTCTCTATCGCGAAGGCTTTCTAAGAGCTTGTTAAGATGCTTGATGATGGTTTCCTTTAACTGATCGTTGCTTCCCAGCAGAGAATGGAATTTCACTCAGATCTCAGTAGTTAAAGTGCCTATGAAGTAAAAATTTGTTGTTCCAATATGATAGTTTATCATTTTCTGATTCTTGATATGTAGGTTTTAGGCAGGAAAACATTCACAACGCGGAATAAATCGAAAAGAAAGTTTTAAATTTGGCGCCAAAAAGTGTCCCAAGCAATCGTATTACAAAGCTGTGACGTAGAAAATGTTTCAGAAGACACGAGTGTCTTGGCATTTCCTACGTCATCAGCACTGTCGTGAGCAAAGATTCGTTCCCAGTCCACGGGATAGTTTATCATTTTCTGATTCTTGATATGTAGGTTTTAGGCAGGAAAACATTCAAAACGCGAAATAAATCGAACAGAAAGTTTTAAATTTGGCGCCAAAAAGTGTCCCAAGCAATCGTATTACAAAGCTGTGACGTAGAAAATGTTTCAGAAGACACGAGTGTCTTGGCATTTCCTACGTCATCAGCACTGTCGTGAGCAAAGATTCGTTCCCAGTCCGCGGGACACGATTTAGTGAATTTTGAGGTTCTTTGGAGGGCGAAAAAATTCGCCTTTAGTTGTTTTCGTAATCAAGAGACGGCAAGCTTCAAAAATTCGAAGAATCAGTTTTACTTCATAGGCACTTTAAACGATCTCAAGTGTGACGGGGATGACGGATATGTTGCCGTTCAATTTTATCCTTGGTTCAATTTTTATTTTCCTTTGTTTTGTACTCATTATCATACATTACTACTACTACCACCACCACCACCACCACCACCACTACTACTACTACTACTACTACTGCTGCTGCTGCTGCTGCTGCTGCTGTTATTATTATTATTATTATTATTATTATTATTATTATTATTATTATTATTATTATTATTATTATTATTTTGATGATGGTGATGATGATTATTTTTTCCTTCTGTCTCCCTCCCTCCCTCTATTCCGTAGTATTGCAAAAGTGATCAGGGTTAATTTTTGTTTCCTTTTAGGAGCCTCCCTTTGTTGAAGAAGTAAATAAATCGATACCATTACCAGATGGCAAGATTCCTAAAGGCCTTCTTCAAGGTTTCTGTATCGATTTGATTGAAGAATTATCAAAACATGCAAAGTTTGGCTATGATATTTATTTGCATCAAAGCTACGGGGGGATGGTGGAGGAGTTGAAAAAACAGGTAAGAAGATAATTTGGCCAAATTTGAGCAAGCGTTATTTTCAGAGTATTAGTAGAATTTCTTGTATTTTTAAGCACCAGTTTCCTTGGGCACTATTACACTGTATTTTCCTCTTTAACCTGGTAAGTAAGATGTCCTCGTATTCCCACGTCACTGCATGACAAAGTGTTCCTTAAGACATTCTCCCTCAACCCATGGCTATCACCCTCCTCCCAACCCCAATGTTTAACTGACATCGGGTATGCCAAAAGAATTGTGAATGGTAGAGTATTTTGGAGGCACCTACTTACGAACACATCTATAACCTAGATAAAGCTACCTTTTGGTGGTTCTTTGTTTATACGTTTTGCCTCACTAGCATTCATTGGCATGAATGGCAAAGCAAGCTACAGATAAATGCACACCCGAAACTGAAAGCGAAACTGTGGTTTATTAACGGAGCTGTAAATTGACCACCGTAAAGAGATGAAAAAGCTGGATGTTTCGAGCGTTAGCCCTTCGTCAGAGCTAATCGAGGAATTGTGGGTTGTGTGTGGTTTATATACAGAAAATGGAGCTACGCTATTGGTGGTAACGTGGTAACGTAAACAACAGGAATAAATTAATTGAATGAAAAGCGTTCGTTGATACCGTGGGGATTAGGTGTGCCGATTTGAAAGATGAGTTTTTTCTTTAGATTTTTACGGCTTTCCGTGATGTAGGGAAAGGCTGGAGATCGACATGTGTTGTTTGAAATAGTTAGAGGGATTAAATTGTCAGACGACTGGTTTGGATCATCTTTTTCACCATCACGTAGGTCTACCTGTTTCGCCGATGTATAACTTTTTTCATAATGTAAGCAGCACCACTTTAGAAAACAGCACTTTAGAAACTAACCCCTTTATCCAGAAATTGAAAGCGCTCGGCCAAATTAGCATTCGCCGAAAGTTTGATTGTGACTGATTCAATGGTTTTTGAGATTTTACAAAGAATGTATGGCTGGCTGGCTGCCACGCAGCCATGTAAATGTCACAGGTTTTGAAAGCCAATTTCTCCGACAGTATTCAACACATCAAAATAATTTTCGCACTGGTTTTCAAAAGCGATATGCTCTTTTAGTTCTTGGTATACATTTGTTCGTGCCGGTTTGATGTATGCTAATGAGGCAAAATATAAACAATGGTGTCAGCAAAGATTCTCCTTTTTACTCGCCTGCCCACCTGTCTACCTACCTACGTACCAACCAAGCAATTTAGTTACCTTTCTATCTGCGTTGTGACTAACGATTTCAGAACGTTTCAAGAGCCGTTTTCTTGCTCTCTTTTCAGAAGAAGGATATTGCACTTGCACCTATTACGATAACCGCTGTCCGCGAGGTGGACATTGACTTTAGCAAGCCATTCATGGACTTCAGCATGAGTCTCATCATGCAGAAACCGGGAGACCCTCCAATCAGCATATTCGCCTTCCTCTTACCATTCACGGGTGGTGTGTGGCTTTCTTCTTGTGGAGTGGTAACTTTCATTCAGTTGACATACTTTCTAACGTTCTTCACGTAATATTGTTTGTTGATTTGGTTGTGGCAGGGATGATGGGCTCCTAGTTGTGGGGAGTAGAATTGAATTGGTGTGAGATAAAAAAATAAAAATAAAATAAAAAAAATAATAAAACAAGAAAAAAAAACGGCTCTGTAGATTAGTTCTACACGAGTTTTGGTTGAAAATTGAATGAAACAATGTTCGAAATTTAAGAAAAGAGAGAGGAACTGCGCGCTTAAAAGGTGTTTCCATGGAACAGCCCTGTTCGGTGTTTGCATGGACATTTTGAACACTGGATAAAATTTAAGATCTCAGGCGTCAACAAATGAAGTCGTTTGAGTGTATTTTTCTAACAACAATCTCTGGTTTTGCGAAAAATCTACATCAACGTTTTTTTTTGAGCCTGCAAAACTGGGTATGAAATCCTACAGTGTAACTGCACAAATAAAACCAACTGAGCACTACCGAAACTGGCCTGCTGTGGCACTGCTATTCTGTACATGCATACCTTGAAAACAATTTTCAGAGTGCTGCCAACTAAGGGCGTCCACCGTTGAATGTGCCTCATTTTCTTATGAGGAACAGTCAACGGCGAAGTAAAAACCCCGCCAAAATCGCTTAAAATATCACTTTGGAGGCAAAAGGACGATAGTAAACCACAGGTTTGGCAACAACAACAGGCAACCCACACAATCTGTTTGTGTAACCGTTTGTAATTTTATGGTAAATGTATGAGATTTACCTTACGTTTCATGCTATAGCGACGTATCACTTAATATATGTATAAACCAATGCTAACACCTGTTGTGTATTGCCGTCCTTTTGCCTCAGAAGTGATATTTTAAGCGATTTTGAAGAGTTTTGAGTTTGCCGTTGCCTGTGCCTTTCCTTATGAGGAACAGTCAAGGGCGAACTCAAAACCTGTCAAAATCACTTTTAATATCACTTCTGATGCTAAAGAAGGACACTAAACCACAGGTAAGGCAATCTAACTTTTATTTAGCATTGGTCCATACATATATTTAGCGGTTACGTCGCTATAGTTTGAAAAATGCAGTAAATGTCATACATTTACTATAATATTACAAACGGTTGCACAAGCAAATTGTGTGGGCTGCCTGCGGCCGTACCACTGATAGCTACTGATCGTTTGGTGCCTCGTTGAAGGTGACAGTTTATCTGACCTGCAAACTGTTCTGTGTAGTTCTAGGATCTGAAAGTCGATAATAAGCATATTGAATATGTGAATGATCGTTGCAGTTATGAACACTACTTAAGCAGTAGTGAAAATAAAGCCTGAAAAAAATTCATGCTTGTACGGGATTCGAACCCACGACCTCTGCGATACCGGTTATTTACCGGTGCGGTGCTGTACCAACTGAACTAACAAGCCAACTGGGAGCTGGTCATTTTGTTGGTGCGTAATATACCCGTGAGTGATGAATATGTGAGAATAAATATATGAAAATCATATATTTGAACTGGGGATTACAGAATGAATATGTGAATTATCATCGCAATTATGAACACTACTTTTATAAATATTCGGCTTCATAACTGCAATGATCATTCACATATTAATTCCGTAATCCACAGTTCAAATATACGATTTTCATATATTAATTCTCATAAATAAGCATATTGTTAATAAGAGTAAAGTGAGATGGTATTAAAATCTTAAGTGTGGCAAATGAATGAAAAACGTAATTATCCAATACTGTCACACGCATTCCTAATGTGTGCATGTTCTTTGTTTAATTTTGTTTTTGGTCCGAAATCTCGCAAACCCTATTTGGTTTATATTCTCTTTTGTCTCGGATCCATTGCCATAATCTTGAACGATGGAAATAAAACTGGTTTGAAATTCTTAAACTTGACCCAAAACAAATTTAATGTATATTTTGGTTTTCTTAGGTTCTGGGTATGACGGTGCTCATGTGCGTTATGGATTATTTGAGTCCGTTTGGTTACCACGCTCGAGCGCACGAATCAGACGATGAGCCAGGAAACGAGTTTAACCTGTTTAACAGCCTGTGGTTTGCCACAGCTTCCGTTCTGCAGCAAGGTCCTGACAACACTCCACTGGCTCCTTCTGGTCGCCTTTTGGCTTCTGCATTCTGGTTTTTCATTCTGATTCTCATATCGACCTACACAGCAAATCTCGCTGCGTCCTTAACAAGTAGGTTTTGGTATTAGGTTTTCACTATTGTAGTCTTTCAAAGCAACTTATCAGGAGAAAAGGACGTAGAATTTTGATTCGACTCAGCATGAAAAGGCAAATTTAAGTTGGCGTAATGTTAGCATAGATCCGCCGTAAAGGTTTACGCTACATTTACGTTCTGTAAAGGCAAGCTTTACGCTACCTTTACGCATAAACATAAGGCTAGTGAAAAGAGACTTCTTTTTTACGCACTGTGTAAAGCCGGTGTAAAGTTCGGATTTAAGAAGCTTTACGCACCATTTCGGTTATGTAAATGCAAGCTTTATGCTAGCTTAACGCTTAAATATAAAGCTAGTGTAATGAGACTTCAAGAGGCCTTTAAATACTATGTAAAGCTGGTGTTAAGTAGAGATTTACACCTCCTTTATGTATAAATATACATGTAAATATGGAGTACAGACATCTTTAAGAAGTTAAGGACCATGCCTACTATTGTTACTGTGCATACGGCATGCGCGTTTCAGGATTCCGTGAAAAACTAGGGTTTCTCATATGGACGGTGCCTCCTGTACACCGATAATTTTGAGCGGTGTATAAGTAAGTGCGCGGGCAGAGCAGAACATAGTAATTTACCAGGTTTGGAAAATGACCTGACAATGAGGAAAGCCATAATGGTACAACGTGTTTAAAGGGATAGTTCCAAGCCGGTTTGGCGCATGCGCAAGCTTTGACGTAGCCCACTCAATTCCATTTTTTAGAAACCAATCAGATGCGAGTACAAAACTTGTGTGTCCTGTCCAGAATAAAATCTTCGGGCCTTCAATAAATTCGATGTTCAATACTAAATTCAACATTTTCTGTGTCTTTGACATCTTCCGTGAAATTTGGGCATCAGTTATTCTGTTAGCCTTCGTGTAGCCGTTTGCCTACTCGTAGACTATCATTGTGATTGGAGAAAATTACAGTTTTTTATTACTGAAATACATGTGGTTGATACGAAAAGTAAAATGTACTTTATGCATGGAGTCGGAACATTCAAAATGAATTCTAATGAGCAATCTTACCTTTATCGTCACGTTTTTGCGACCAAATAGCGAAATTTTCAAAGGCAAATTTAGCACCAGAGTCATCTGCACGCTTCCGATTCTTTTTTGAATCGAGCGTGCTAACGCCGGTTATAGTTTGCACATTTCTTAACTCCTGGGCTGAGTTGCTCGAAGCACGGTTAGCGCTAACCATTGGTTAAGATGTATTAAAACCTGTAGGTTGTCATGGTATTTAACCCCGGTTAGCGCTAACCATGCTTCGAGCAACTGGCCCCTGAACGTTACATGTTAGTATTCGAGGTGTTCAGTTCTTGTTGGTGTTCTACTGCTTCTCTGTTCTTCTGTCTTTAATTTCTAGTTAAACAGACAGTCGAAACCATTAACTCCCTGGAGGAGTTAGAAAATCAGACTGAGATAAAATATGGAGTCCTCGACAATGGCTCCGTTCAGACTTTTTTCAAGACCTCAGAAGAACCTCTTTACCGCAAAATGTTCTCGCACATGCGTGAATATACAACCGCCGTTGGAAGCACCGCTGAGGGAGTTGAAAAGGCAAGAAAAGAAAAGTATGCTTACATTACAGAGGCACCGTACCTGGAATATTACAACCAACAAAAGCCCTGTAATACCAGGCTGTTGAATAATCTCCTGCAAGCCAAGGGATATGGGGTTGGGCTACAAAAGAATTCTCCATACACAAACCAAATATCCGTGGCAATCTTAGAGGTGAGTGGCAAATATATCTGAAACTATCACTTTTTTAGAATAATATATAAGTTCTACAGCACTCCTCGAGAAAAATACATAAAATAAATCAAGTTCGAGACTCTCCAAGTACATAAGCCAGAAAATCGAAGGCAACTAAAGGCTGCCCTGATAGAATTTATACTCCATTGCTTTTTCCTCACTGTACATAACCTGGAGAGATATATCACTTTAGTAAATTTTGTCAACATTCATGTTTTCAACAAAACGTGTCACAATATGTCAAGAATTAAGTTCCATACCGTTAAAGAAATAAGTGTTCGTCAGCTTCAATGCCGTAGTGTTTATCATACAGTTGTACAAAAGAAATTTATTTTTTAAAAAAACGTCGAAAACTCCGGAAATGATGGATTGAAATCAGTCAGTATAAATCAATAAGTGTTCATGAGCTTCAATGCCGTGGTATTTATACAGTTGTACAAAAGAAATTTATCGAAAAGAAAAAGACGTCGAAAACTCCGGAAATGATGGGTTGAAATCAGTCAGTCTCCAAAGCCTTGCAATCGAATACTACCTGGTATAAAATACTGTAATTGGGGTGCGTGGTCGAGTGGTTAGGATGATGGTACTCCGGAGGTCCCTGGTTAAGGTCTCACTCTGACCACCAGCTGGAGTCGTTTCACGGACGCTCCGAGTTCAAGTCCTCGGTCACACTTGCAATCAGACAAATGGTTCGCCTCTTGCAAGTTGCGGGATTAATAACCTGTTCTTTTACATTTGAGATATTTATTTCCCGTGCTTGTTTCATTTTCCCTGAAAAGCCCGTTAAGGGGAAGAGATAATTAAGATATACTTAGACGGCGACAACGGTTCCGATGTATCTGCTCTAGTTACGGAAAGTAAGGACCCTCGTTACTTTCGAATTTAGCAGCGACGGTTTTCCTATGGCTTTTCGGGTAGAAAACGTGTACCCGTTCGGAGTTAATAAAATCACGACAAATTTGAAAACATACACTTTATTTGGAGAAACGTACTACGCGTTATTGTTTTAAATAACAATTCGAAAGATTCATTCTTTGAATAATCTGCATTAGCAGCAGTCAATTCCCTTTAATACCGGTAGTATTTAACAATTATTCACCGAAGTGGAGGTGAATAGTGGTGGATATTAGGTATCCACCACTTTCACCGACACTGAGGTGAATAATTGTTTTAGTATATACCACACAAGCTGGATAACTAGCGGACCAAAACATCACTTCATGTGTGACAATATACCGACAAGCGGTCGGAAATTTTAAAATCTAGCACGCCGGCTGCTCGGAGGTGAATAGTACTTTGCTTATCACCTCCGAGTTAACCAATCAGAGCTGGCGAAAAGCACTATTGACTTGTGTGGTATATACTAATAAATTGTATTGTGACCTGTTGGAGTTAGTCGTTGCAGGCTTTCCTTCAAATCTTTCTTCAAATCGTTCTTAAGCTGTCGTAATCCTTTTTTGACTTTCACTTCATATGCACATAAACCTCGGATCAGTTTGTTACAGTTTGGTCGCTACTTTTGGAGGATCGTTATATTCGGGGGGAGGGGGTCGTTACGTTAGGGATTTGCTAGTAGCTGTGAAATTTTATCGCTACTTTCGGTACTTGAGTTCATGACTATTTGATAAACTTTACTAGCAACATAGAACCCTACATGAAACTCTGCGACCCAAAGGAAGGCGCTAATGAGCCTTTTTTGTTATTATGTCATTCACACAGTTGCGCGAGAGAAATTTCATAGAAAAAACTCGTCGCAAATGGTGGGATGAACGCAGTCAGTGTCCGAAGCCATCGCAATCAAAAACTGGTGACACAAAGAGCCTGGGAGTCAATAATATGGCTGGTGCCTTCTTGGTTGTTGTGGGTGGTGTTATAAGCTCCTTACTTCTGGTGGTTATTGAAATAAGGTGCAAAAAGCTAGTTTTGTACTTTACCACTGGCCAGGTAAATTGTGCATACATGTTTTGAAATAATCTTAAGTTAACGTGCATTTACGATTGTGATTTAAGATGTACTTTAAGAAAAGATAATTTTCTAAGTTTCATATTAGTCAAATTAAATCCCGCTCAAATGAACACGAACGAGTTGACATTCCACTATCAAGAAAGAAAAGAACAAAACAAGAGAAAACAAAACGGAAAAGAACAAGAAAAGAAAACAAACAAGTTGTTTTCCAGAATACGGCGAGCCAGTGACAATGGCGCAGTTTGTCGTCGAAACGTCACAACCTCGAACCCAGGCTCTCTTCTCTTTTCCGCCCTTGTCGTCGAGAGAAAGACCCTGGTTGGACTTGATCACGTGACTGGTAAAAACAATACCACTGGGAGGGTAGGTCATTAAAGCAGTTTGTCACAGTAACAGTTTGTTGACTTTGCCACCCCTCTCTGCCATCAAATTTTTTTACCACCCAGATTTTGGGTGGTCACGTGATCAGGTTCAACTAGGGTCTCTCTTTCGACGACAAGGGAGGAAAAGAGAGAGCCTGGGTTCGAGGTTAGAAACGTCAGTGGAAACTATTCCTAATGGCTGCTTCGTTATTTCAGAACAGTTCCTTGCTTGATCCAATTTGACTTTTATTGTATTCCAGTTGTAAAGAATAGCAACACGTTATTGTCATTTGTAAGTTAAATGGAAATACGAATAATGTATGTTGTTTGTTGTTGTTTTCACGACTTCTATTTCCTATTTTCTGTTTATTCCATTACTTCCTTAGTTAACTTGCCTGCTTACGATCGGTTCAGATTGATATGTGTGTTACCAAGAAAGCCCTCCCGTTAAACGGGACCTCACAGGCGGTAAAGGTTACCACAGGACAACATAAACTAGTGATTAATGGAAAAAGCAAACAGGCAGATAGTCAGTCAGTCAGTCAGTCAGTCAGTCAGTCAGTCAGTCAGTCGGTAAGTAAGTGAGTCAGCCAGTCAGTCATTTGTGAGATAGTGAACTATCCAGAAACTGAATTCACAGATTATTTAATTTACAGATTATTGTACGTTTTAAGTAGGATAGTGTCCGCGATTAGTAAGCCTATTATAGGCTAGCTAGAAGATTGACACTGAAAAAAAGTTGTTGTTGTTATTATTATTATTATTATTATTATTATTATTATTATTATTATTATTATTATTAAGCGTTCAAATTAAAGACGCCTGCAAGTGTTCAAGACGTCAGTCAGCCAGCCACTTAGTCATTTACGTATTATGGGTGAACTATCCGGGAACTAAATTCGTTGTGTGGTTTTACAGTGTCGATAGTTTTCTTTTATAGCAGAATTGGGAGTTGCTGTAATTTTTTTTTACAATGTTGAAATTGCTCGTATTTGTAGACCGCTCAGAGACGTATGGGTTGCGATTCAGGAGAAGAGCCACAGGCGCCGTTAAACAATCCAGTAAGAGTAGCTGTAGTGTTGTCACAAGGGAACAAGACGCTACGACCAGAAGAAGAGACGACGCGCAGAAAATCACGCTGGAATAATGGGCTAGGCAAGGATTAAAGGTAGAGGTCATTTACGGAAGTTTTGTTTCACGTGGAAAAGGCAGAGAAACGTCGTTTTTGGTTCAGATTCAAAGCTCAAAGTCTTAAAACGTCCATTTAAAGCACTGCCTGGTGCTGTGTTTGGTAATGAAAAGTAGGATTGGATATTGAGATGTAGAAATTATTTGACAAATGATTCTCAGTGATTCCGCGGTGTGATTGTCTCTCAACCTATTAAATTCGGTATATACGGGGAGCGCAACGCATGCAGTGTGCTTTTTGCTTTTTAATCGTACCTCAGTCCCCCAAGTACATCACTGATGCTAAGTGAGAGCACAAGTTTCTGTCCTAGTGGTTGTGCAAGGAACTGGTTCTGCAACTCATATTTGTGGGCATTCATTACTGAAAAAGACACAGATTTCTTATCCTTGTTCAGTGTCCTCGGGAACTTTATACGTGTAGTCATGTTAAAGTCCTTCTATTGTTTAGTCACAACAAATAGTCAAACCTGTTTCTTGATACCCTGCATTTGTATCACCCATAAATGTAATAACAACCACAAATGTATTACTCACCATAAGTGTAATAAAAATCAACCATAAATGAAATAAACATAAACCATAAATATAATAAATGACTAACCATAAATGTAACAAATGTTAACCATAAATGCAATAAAGTGTAGTATGAATGTGAAAATAATAAACAGCACTCATTACCTAAACGATGGGCTAACTAGTACCTAAACGCTTCTAAACTCCATTTCAAAGAGATAACTAGTTTTCAATAGTACATTTATGGTGAGTCAGATTATTACATTTATGGTTAAAATTCTGTTACATTTATGGTTAGTCATTTATTACCTTTATGGTTGATTTTTATTACATTTATGGTTATTACATTTATGAGTGATACATTGAGCAGTCACCCGCTATTAAGCGGTGAATTATATAAATGTTTACGGAATCTCAGTGAGATTCTCTCTTGTATTTTAAATAAATTTGGGGAAGACAAGGCATTTAGAATACTCCATACTGTAATAACATTCCGTGTTTTTTCTTAAAGCCGTTTTATAGTTGACGTTTCTCTTTACGTCAGATTGTAGATTTGTTGAAATTCATTTTGAGGCCATTGGTTTCTGCTTTAGTCGCAGTGAATCAGCCATTCCTTTTTCGTCAGTTAATTACATGTAGTTTGTTATAGTAGTTGATAAAAAACATCAAGTTATAATATGTGTGCGCCATGCTACTCCAACCAGCTAATGTCCTTCTGTTACATATCTTCAACAATCTGAACTATCAGCCAACTCTTTTTGTCTCGCCAGTTTCAAAAAAGAAAGGTGAAGAAGTTGATGACTCTAACTTTAAAAACTAAGGCCCTCAGAGCCAGTATGCCCCTAACAGATCCTCAGTCACTTTACCTCTGCAAGCAAAATAGCTATTGCATGCACGCAAATTGCTGTGTGTTATTTGCTTTGAAATGGTCCTATTCTTTTGTAAGGAATGGACCCTAATGTGTTTTTGCAATTGCCAGCTTTTTTTAAAACTTGCTCGAAAAAACATGGAAACAGTGTGAAACCAAACGCGGTATTATCATGATTCATTTTTGCTTATAATTTTCATTTTGCTTTCAATTTAAATTTGCCCAAGCTGTTGCATCATAAGTAAATGAAAATGAATGAATGAATGAATGAATACTGAACTAAATACATGTAAATAAAGTTCTAGTCCTTGGCAACCATGTCATAAATAATTCAAAATTGCTAAGATTTCTTGTTCTCTCCAAATGGACTTTAAAAAGCTGAAACATAGCTATTTAATGCAGGAAAAATATTTAAAAATGGAAGCAAATAGTTACGTAAACAATGAAATCCTTTACCGAACTGTTGTCAAGTGAATGGAAGAGAAAGTAACAGAGCTTGGGTGTGTTTAACGTTAACTACCAAATACGTTGTCAATGTGCAAATGCAGGCACTTTGTACCCTCCCGAGTTGGAGGGGGCCACAGTCAAGCTACGCCACGAATGATCGTGAAGGGTTAATGGAGGATTCAGCTTTAAACGTTAGTTGTGAACATTGGTGACGAGGCTCAGAATTCTTGTAGCCGTTTCCTGGTTTGAGAACAGAAAGCTATAAAAGTTCCTTTTATTGATGGGAAGTATTTGAAAACTATCCGCTGTTGTATGTGTATGGTAAACTTATTAGAATGCCAGAAGTTACAAAGATAAATGGGAATCTTCGAAATACTGGTCAGGCATGGCGTAGTTTGGCTGTAAATGTATCGAAACTTACCAGTTAGTTCATGAAATGAACCGTAAGAATATTGACCTCAGTCTGAAATATAGAGTTGAATAAAACAAATAGTTTTTAAAGAAGACTAATATCAAGTCTCTAAAATATGCCTTTTCAGCTATTCCTCCAAGTTATAAAAGGGAATATCACTTTGAAAAGAAGAGCGTGTAATTAATATTTTTTGTTTGTATATTTTTAATTTTTCAATTAAATAGAGTTTTGTCGCAAAGTCAGCTTTTAATAATTATTATGTCCTGACTTTCCTGTAATTAAGAATTGCAGTAAAGTGGTAGCCGTAAAGCCTTAAATTTGTAAGATAATTCAGTAGCCTAACAGAAATTAAATAAAACCAACCTCACCAGAGAAAAAACGTGGAGTGCTCACCAACCTGTGTATTGTTTGTTTGTTTGTTTGTTTACACAAAGTTGATAACATTTTCTAAACATCGTTCACGTTAGACGGTGACTAGGTATATAACACAGACTAATAAAATTCCTGAATATCAAACTTACAAATGGAATTCGATGTAGAGGTACAATAATCGTGTTGCACCGCGGTGAAAGTTAGATTTGAAATGAAATGACCCTCCAAAAACATCGAGGCTTCCAAAAATATCGAGGCTCTTTTAGGGCCTGTTTACATGGAGGGAGGGTGCCCCGGCAAACCGAGTTACCCGGCTAACCGAGCTAATGCTAGACAGGGTAGCTCGCCTTCCCGGGGCACCCTTCTAGGCGGGCTAGCTTTTTGCCATGTTAACGGTTCGTGCCGGGTTATCCCGGCTAGCCGAGGTGAGAAGCCCGTGAACGCAGCGATATATTCCAGGTCAGCTTTTAAAGTTAACTGCACTTGGTGACAATGATCAATTACCACAGTACAAAATAACGACCCTACACACTAAAAAGGGGCCGCTAACGGAACGAGCGATCAACTTACCGTTAAAAAAAGTTTCTTTTGTCTGCCATCTTGTTGTTGTGCTTAGGGACCGCTCAAAAGATAGCCCACTGTCTATCCCGCTTAGGTGAGTTGCATGTAAAGGCGGGCTATGTTTTAACCCTCCAAGCCGGGTAACTCGGTTAGCCGGGAACCCTCCCTCCACGTAAACAGGCCTTTACTTACATTGTATAGTAACTAATTGACCGAGATGAAGAATGTCATTTGTTATACCCTGGGCTTCGTTTAAGTGCACATGAATCTAAATTTCAAAGCCAGTTTTTTTTTCTCCAATATGAAAATTGGTGTTTTAAGAAACATTTTGAGGGGAAAATAATTTCCTAAAAGTAGCAGGAACTTATTTTAAAATGCGGTGAAAGTTGGGCCTTTCTCACTCAAATTCTAGACAAAGACCAGGGGTCTGGTGACTATTGTAGGTCATGACGTTATTCGTGTACACTCAGTCGAGTGCGTCACTCTGTTTTTGTGAGTTCCGTGGAATAAAAATGTCACAGAAGTGCCAAGCTTCGCTACCGGAGCCATCAGCTGCCCAAACATTTCCAGGTTTAAGCTTTTTCGCCTTCTCAGATATGTTTCACGCTTAAACATTACACACGAATGACGTCACAGAGACCTTTTGACCGCGCGCAAAATGTCTCAAATTTCAGGCCACGGCGGGAATTTTTGACCCCCCATAAATGGTGAGTCCCTGTCACAAAAAAGAGGGAAACGACTGAAAATGAAATATGGGGATTATAAGCCATCTAAAAACGTAAACATAAATGGTGGTTAATTTTCGATTCACTTTGTTGAAAACAACCTAATAACAAAGTCTCTTTAAAATCAAATACTTTAATTCAAAACTTACATATAGTAATTATCAAGATTAGCTTACCAAATTGACACTTATTTGTTCTAAGGAAAGCTAAATTAAGATATGTCATCACCATTAATTTTACCCTTAAACGCCGAATCGGGTCGTCTCAACCTACGTCATCCCTACTCCATCAAGGATTCAGAATGGATTCAGAAAGCCCGAAGAGATCTTTTTATACATGCCTCATTTTCTGCTACAATCATGGCTAAAATTACTGTTTATCTAATACTTTTTCAACGCGATTTTTCCACTTTCGTTAAAAGTTCGTGATACACGGTTTCACAGAAAAGAAGATTTAAAATTGGCTAACAAAGCAATGAAAGAAAAAGAAACGAAAGAGGCGAGAAGATAAAAATTAATGGTTTTAACAACAGTCAAAATTGAGTGATGGGAATGCGTCAGTGGTAATTAAAGCACTCAATTTGGAAGAAAACGTATATAGTTTATTTAGAAGTCGACAATTTTTGCCCTGTGAATGCCCTATAAATCTTGGCGTTTAAGGGTTAATTATCACTACTATGACTATAATTACTTTAACAAGGTTAATCAAAAGCATTACTCTCACTTTTATGATTTAATAATGGCAAAGAATCGGTAAATCTAGCATTGATTGGCAGTTTTAATAGATTTTGATAATTCAAAGCTTTATAGGCTAATTTATCGTTCTTTCCCATCTCCATTAAAGTGACTTAATAGTTAGAAAAGCGACAAAGGTAAGCTATCATTTCAAAGCGTGATACTACTTTTTTTTATAAACACCTTTCATGATATTAAATTTAATGCCAAGCTTTTACTAACCCCGTTACTCACTCACAAATGGCAGTCTCTCTTCGACGCTCATTTACTGATCGAAGCGTGACAGAGTGCGTTAATTTACTTAAAAACTACTAAAAACAGCTTCCTTGTGGTACTGTTTCTCATTCTGCAAAAGCGACTTAAATTTTGAACCTCTGGGGGAAATCCTAGAGTAAGACCATTTAAATGAAAACTATTCAGCGGTTTTTTAGGATATATTAGCTGTTATTGAGCTCGTTATTTTACGAAACCTTTCAAATTAATTAGAAAATTACAATAAGGCATTAAACAACTGAAGGCTCTAAGCTCACCTTTCCTTATAGGAGTCACCTTCTGACAACAACGATATAAACCAACAAGATTGTCATAAAAACGCATAGTTTAAGGTAGTATGTTGCAAATGGAATCCCGCTATGATGAGTGTTAGCTAACATATAACCGGGCAAGTTTTGTAGGAAATTCTCTCTCTCTTACATCAACACTTTTGTCCTTACTTAGAGGGACTGAACTGTTTGTTTAAACAGCAAGCGTAGCCACGACTTTGTTCTTGTTAATAGTCAAGTATCGTGAATCTGGCCGACTTCTCGGTGAGACGTTGGTTACCGGAAGTCTTATAGAGGTGGCCAATTGAGGTTTGAAACTCCCCTAAGTCTTTGCGATCCAGTCTTTCACAGTTTACTCTCTGGAGCGTAGGCGTACTTGTCAAGAGGGCAGAGGTTGACCGTGTTTGGCTGCTTGATACCTGGCTCAACATATCTGATGATGTTTTCCATTGGGATGTCTTCGTAGTCGGTTTCATATTCAATTTTACGACACTAAAAAAGGATGAAAAAGTAGTAATAAAAACTCGAAACCGCTGACTGAATTTTAGAGTTGGATTGTTTAAAGCAAGATTAAAGCAGGAGCTCCTGATTAAACTAATCCAGGATTAGCTAAGCCGGTGAATTCAGTTTTGTAGTAACTTCAGTTAATACCCGATTTTAGCTTTCATACACAGTAGGGTCGAATCTAGGCGAGAAATTATATCTGTCACGTGGTCTTTACTAGCAATATGTAACTATTTGAATGAAGATCACCAAAAACCCTAAATGAATGATAACCCTAAATGAATAGATAACGTAACGGACGATTTTTCCTGAATCAGCTCACGTCAATCCACTCGACCCCACACCCTTCAACAAAATCAGATAAAATTACAGCAAATCAAAGAATCAAACCAAATTAATCAATTAATCAATCAATTAATCAATCAGAATCAATGAGTAGGAATTGTTATTTAAACAGTTCTAATGCAAAAACTGACTATTTCTTAACTCATTTTCTCTCCTTCACTTTAGTTTGAACAGCTCAAAACCACTGGTGATACCTTTAATCGTTTCTAAACCACCTCTTCCAGCCGGGAGTCTCAGGCTGCTCCTCAACCACTGGTTTAAGTACCCTGTCTCCTTGGGACACTACCACGCCCACCCTCACGCGAGTGTTGTTGTGATCACGTGACCCTCGTGATTCGCGACTCAGTCGTCGCTTTAAGGCGCGCTACAAAGGAAATGAATTTCATGAAATCAGAGACAGAACACATACAACTCGGAGAAAAACATAAACACGTTACGTCCTGCCAAATATTGTCTGTTTTGTTGTTGTTGTTGTTGTTGCTTTGCTTGTGCCATTTTGGCCATTTTATGTGAAGCTTTCACAGCCAAAAAGTAATATCAAGTCGTTAAATAATTTTACTGGGATTACAGTAAATAGTTAAATAATTTCACGGAAAGAATTGTTTTAGTCAAATATGGGTAAAGAGCGAAGTGTATTTAGAGATATGCCGTTTATTGCGAGCTGTATGTTTTCTTGCTACAAGATCTCATGAAATTCATTCTCACGACTTAGCAGCTGTCGCATTTTTTTTTTTCAATGAAGGTAACTTTAATACCAAGGTGGCTTTTTCAAAAGTGTTTCAAACAACATTGGCAGGTAAAGCAAAATACCCACGGTACCTTAAAAAGCCTGCCACTATTATTTGTCAGCGTATATATTAATATACAGTGTAGGTCATTTAAGCCTTTTATTTCAACTGAGCCCCTATTAAGACCGACATAAAAGATATACATGAGTTCGATGATTACCCATTATTCCTCGAAACTAGATTTCAATTAATCTATGATTACATAATTTTCAGAGAAGTTCAGATCTGGTGCGCCTAATCGGCAACTATACTGTTCACATCGTTTCCCGCAGCCCCAATCAACTTGTAGCAGATGTTATACGTGCACTTAGCGTACAAGCATCGGCTGTTAAACGTTAAGGTGACGGAAGATGGTTTTCTAGCAACTATGCCTCAGTAATAAGTAACCGGAACGTATGGGCCCAGTTCTTCAAAGCATGATTACTTTAAGTCAAGGCTTGTGTGGTTTTTGCTTCTAGTTTACTTGCCAATTATATAAGATTTGAGCAAAAAGGTATTTGACCTTTTGGTTTGACCTAGACTTTACTTTACTTTTACCTTAACAGTAGCCCTAGAAATAGTATCGAGCGAGATAAAAACCTGGCTCGGTTCCTGAAAGGTGTAATAACTCTATTCTAGGGATAAATTTGCCTTATTCCAGGAATACCTTTTGGAATAAGGCAGACTTATCCCTGTGATACAGTTATTACATTTTTCAGGAACCGGTCCCTGGTGGATTACAATTAATCGGCTTTAGAATAACCAGGTCCAAGCATGAACATTTTTCGTTACCTGACTATTAGTCAGCAAATCAACCAGCTTCTTGCAGCGTCTTTCGATTACGAGCAGAACAATGGAAACCACAACGCCACCCAACAGAATAATGAATACTCCGGCCAAGTTGTTGACATCAAGGCTCTGTGTGTTTCCCGTTTTGGACTGCGACGGTTTTGGACACTGGCTACGGTCGTCCCACCAGTTACGGCGAGCCCTTTCAATGAAGTTCTTTTCTCGTAACTAAATATTCAGAAGAAGGGAATTTTTGACATTAACATTTTTACAGCGTCTTTGTACCGTAACGTTGGTACTTGACAATGGTTTCATTTATCTCTGATACATATTCCATAGGTGTAGCCGTTTCGCTTTTTGTTTTGATGCACCAAATAATAGGCATCAATGGCGGGCCTCAGAACTGGCGTTTAATGAGTATGATATGTATTTACCAAACTAAAGGATATTGTTTTCAGGCTCTGTGATTGGCTAGTCAGACTTGGGATAGTGTTAGCTTTTCACTTTTTAAGATTGAGTTTGATTTGGCGCTCGAGTGTCCAAAACAAATAGAGTTGTACTGCCCTGTTCACCCTGCTCTCCTTTTAAGGTTGATTCAAAATTGCCATGTTGTACGATTTTACATATTATACACGTTAAGTTCTACTCCAGGACTCAAACTTGAAAGTGACAGACGACCGGTCGAAACAAATGTTTGCCTCTATAGCTAGCTTTTATCACTGAGCTCCATAAAATAGATGCAATAAAAACAAACTAACAGTGAGAACTTTCAAAACCTGACGATTGGAGGAAAGGGAAATTTTCAGTTCTTATCACATGGTATTCGTCCAAGTTGATACAAATCTCCTGTGAAAAGCGTAAACGAACAACAGTGGAAATAATCAGGCATCAACGGTGAGAGAGGTTTAACGACCCACTCGGCTTTGTCAGGGTCGTACTTCTCAATTTTGCTTTCCTTATGATCTTTACTGGTATAGCTACTCAACACGTAGAGTCTTTGATCAACCAACAGCATGTCTCCATAAGGTCGAGGAACCGTTAAACTGGCCATTAAATGCCACTCATCCGTCTCTATATCGTACATTTCGCACGACTTCAGAGCGTTTTCCCAAAGTTCCCCCATTCCTCCAGCAACGAAAATCTTTTTGTCTGTACCAACGCCAAAAGATTGATACCTCGCCCTTTGCAGCTTTGCTACATCTATCCATTCATTTGTTTTGGTGTCAAATCGGGAACAATAGGGAAATACAACGTCCCCATCTCCATCATAAGAAATTTCGTCTATCATCCCTCCTATGGCATATATGCAGCTATTAACAGCCACGAAGCAAGTAGAAATTGCATTCAGCCACTTAGTTGATACCACAGACGAGTTACTGTCCAGGTCGTATTGTGAAAGCCAAGACCAGTTTCGTGGTCTATTTTCCACAATAAAACAGATTTTGTTTTCTACGACCAATATCTCTCGCATTGACTCACGACCTGAGATGACAAACGGAAGGTTGGACTCAGTTTGCTTTGTCCACGGCGCTGGCATCCAGCGGTTTAAGTATGGGACATAGAACTGCGCCATGCCAATGTTCTTGGGAACAGCGAATAGCTTACCTCGACAAGAAAAAATGAAACCGCAAGGTAGGTGCTCCTCAGCCTCCTTCCTTTCAGCGGGCAAACCAAAAAACTCATCTTTCTCAGGAACAAGCAAATAATTGGCAGTATTTGAAGGGCCTGTTCTTCCACTAATCGCGATAACGCTTGTCTCCAGTGCTTTTCGGGGGAAGTGCGGCCTTGGAACGTCACAATCGGCTGCCCGATCAATCCATGCCAGCGCATCAGTCACACCATCAAGGCAGTCTTTATTAACCTTGACAAGATTATTGGTCACGACATCCATTAACAAAAAGTCACGCGATACGCAAGTCAGTCGTACGTGACGAAACAGTTCGCTGAATTGAACGTTTCGCTCTCCTTTGTTGTGATTTATCCACTTAAGAATAACTCTGAAAACGTCTTCTTCGACATTGACAAAAATGTCGTCACTGGAAATCCATTTGTCAAGTTCATGACTCGATAAATCCATGAAATACTCCGTTTTTGCGACCTCAAGAAAGTTAGCATGGATGAACTCTCGAGCGCAATTACTAAGTCCTTCACAATGGTATTCTTCGGCCACGTAAAAACTTGACAAGCAGTTCAGCAGGGACATGTTCTGCTCAAGAAACTTACAGGCCACAGATTTAAGGTTTGAAAGGAGCAGATAATCAGCCGCTGCGATCATGTTCTTGGCATTCTCTGCGGTTGAAATGTCAATGTGACCAGTGTAAATAAACATCAAAATGTCTGCCATCTGATGCTTGTTTAATATTTCCAGTCGAATGACTCCTTGTTTACTCTCCTTCATGTCGCTTCCGAGAAGCTTTTCGAAGAAAGGACTCGCCTCTGAAAGGACTCGTCTGTGGGCCTTGAACTCCGCCTCATCTTTGACCACCAAGATAACATCATATGGATTCGTACAAACTAGCTTCGGCACGTTCATCTTTGAAGTACACCAACCAAGGGGATCAGGTATTCAAACCACAGGTGACCCAAGCTCAGGGAGTGTTTATAATGACCGTTGAACCGTTTCGTAATAGCGTTGATTACAAGGGTTTGTATGAGGACGGTAATATATAGGAATCAAAAATAAAAGAAATAAATGGAATAGAAAGGTATGATCTTATATATGTGGTTTCTTTTCGGTGTGGCTGTCATGTATTAGACGTATGAACTATCAGGGCGACTACGTTAATGTTCAGTGAAATGGAAACCCAGCTGAAGGCCCTAGCTAAATAAACGGTTCAACGGTCATTAAAAACACTCCCTGAGCTTGGCTCACCTGTGGTCATATATATATTGTTTCATGGAAGGAAATTGTCTTAAACTTCTCTTAGGGCGCATCTTAATTACTCAAGTTTGAAACATCTAATGGTCAGCTGTTTTAGCAGAGTAACTTTGAAATGTGCCTGTTTCTGCAAACCCGTCTGAAACGCCTGGTATTTTTCATAATAGCCTAGTAACCGGCCATCGACAATAAACAAGCTTTGGACTAAGCAATTTTTCTGATACGTACACCGCACTTTAGTTGCTCTTCGGTTTGTTGTTTTTAATATCTATGTGCGTGTACGTCAACACGTTTAAATAAGTCGGTGCATTCCTAATGATGGCATTTCGAACAGAGTATCGCTATTCATAACGTGTACTCTTGTTTATATTCATTTACTCCACAATAAATATCGAACTACCATGAATAATTGTGCACTCAATTTTGCTTTCATTATCACTTAATTAACTCTTCAGGGGCACCCAACGGCAAGTTTCGGTAGATATCTGTTCGGTGGAGGGTAATTCGCCTTGGGCTTTCGGCGTTGATTAAAGAGTGCACTCGGATTTTCGTAACTAAAACGTGGCCTAAAAGATTCGAAATTGGGAAATCATATCCCCTGGGGTTTTCGGTAAGGTCGTAATTGCTGTTTCTGGCAGTCAAAAACGTCAACTAGCATTTTCGGAAAGAAAATAGTGCCCTAGAAAGTTTATGGAAAGTCCATTTCAGCTTGCATTTTCTCAAAGGAAGATTTTGTCCCCTAACATTTTCCGGCAATTAAAATTTCAGCTATGGAATCCGAACAGATGAACTACTTCTGGCGTAAGAAAACATCGCTTTAAACAGACTTCAAACACCATAGGCACTTAAAAATGCTTTTCTACAGCTTCTAGTTGATTTGGCTTGTTGGGTGCCCCTGACTCTTCAAGGCACAAATTGTAAATCTAAGCCGAGCAAATTTTGACCGTTTGCATGGCTAAAAACTGGAACACTTAGTCGAAATCTTTCTTCAGGTTACTCAATTTGCGCGCAATCGAATTCTGGCCGATTTTTAAATTTGCCCTGATCACTAGACCCTTAAGGTATCTTTGCTCCGCAATCAATCGATCAATCAGTCAGTCAATCGATTGATCGATCGATCGATCGATTTGTCCGTTCGTCCATTCGTCCGACCATCCGTCAGTCAGTCAGTTAGCCAGTCAATCCATCTATCCAGCTCTTACGTATTCCTTAAACTATTCAAATGTATACCAGTCTCACCGTTAAAATCGCGACTGTGATTCTGTTGGTATATGGCGAATTCCTTTGCAGTCCAATCCCATAGCTCTTCGTTTGTATGAGATTTTTTAACAGCTTTGTGTTGCATGGTTTCTGTTGGTTGTAGTACTCCAAGTAAGGATACTCCGTTATGTAAGCGTATTTTTCCTTCCTGGCCTTGTCCACCCCTGCTTTGGTACTAGGGACGAATGTTTTGTATTCCCTCATGTGAGAGAACATTTTTCTATATAAAGAATCTTCTGATGATTCGAAGAATTTCATCACTGAACCCCCTTCCATGACGCCATACTTAATTTCATTCTGATTCGCAAGAGCTTCTAGAGAATTGATGGTATCAGCAGTGCGTTTGACTAAATAAAAATGGAAAAATAAGGATTATTCGTTGGTAATACTTCCGTGTTTGCAAAACGCTGATTGGGGGATTTACCAGTTAAATAGTCAAATAGTTAATCTGAATTTTCACCCAGTATCATCTAAATCTTACTGTTCCCTTTTATGTGATTGTTACTTGTAAGACTTAACATGTGAAACGTCCTTCACATGTAACATCCTCTCTATTCTATTTTTCGATTCAATAAATTGTCCTGAAGTCGTTCAGGTTTTATTTTAGAAGATGCACAAGTTACCATAAACAAAATAACATTGTTTGTTACTGTTTATTGTGGTAGTTATCGAGTCTCGAAGCCACATAAATTTGCTGAATTCCAGTTGGACGTTATAGATATTTTTCATAAATGGCGGACGTATGATTATTCTTTTACTGTATATTAATTAGCCTTACTGACCTTACTTTAAAGTAAGAATTCTGTTGAATTTTTTACATTCTTATGAGGCTAGTATGGCCAATTATCATAAAAGAATAATCTCTCAGGCGCCATTGTGTACTGACCTTTTCAAATCCATTTTAAAAAGACTTACTTATTTAGGATAGCTTATACTTAATGTTCGCTCATTTTATTATAACTTTTTTTAGCATATTTACTTTTCAGACTAGGGTGTTATATTTTTAGTACAATTAATTTAACGTTTTAGATTTAGAATTTTTTAAATGTTATTTTTAGCGATATTTAAGAATTCTTGTAAAGCCCATTTGATTCTATTTCCATGTAAATTTGAGCTATATAAATATTAACTATTATAATAATTATTATTAAGTACAGTGATCATTCACGTGACGGATAATCTATGAACTTTCAAATTAAGTGTGTTAGTTGCTGACTGTGTGCTCATTTGGTTCGTTCATCACAGTTTGTGATAACTATTGGAAGTTTGAATAAATTATGTGACTTTAATGGGGCAATTTAAATGCAATGTTTGCTGTCCTAACCTTGCGCAATGCACTCTAGTGCCTGGCAAATCCTGCTTCAATTAACGAAAAATTTATTTAAAAAAGATCCGTTTCTTCCAAGTTTGGAAGCTTTCACAGAGGGTGTCCGTTTTAAACAATATTAATGCTAGGGCTCGGGTTTCCTTCCGGCTGCTCTCGGTCACCAGGTTTATGTGTTTCTGGTAGAAGTTAACTTCGATAAAACTTCGAGGAAAAACTATTAGCTTTCTACAATGGCAGCTAATATCAGATAACTTGACGTATCAGCGTTTGGAAGCTTTTAACTTACTTGTAAAGAAAGCAGCAAGGTTTGCCGTGTAGGTAGAGATTAAAATCAAAATAAAGAACCAGAAAGTAGAAGCCAAAAGGCGACCTGAAGGGGCCAGTGGAGTGTTGTCAGGACCTTGTTGCAGAACGGAAGCTGTGGCAAACCACAGGCTGTTTAACAGGTTAAACTCGTTTCCGGGCTCGTCATCTGATTCGCGGGCCCTGGCGCGGTAACCAAACGGAGTCAAGAAGTCCATAACACACATCATGACTGTAATAAACAATACCTGAAATGAAAGTTATTTCATCATTTTACTTTTGCCTAAAAATTCTGATCTCTGATATTAAAAGCGTGACATACTCGGTATGATTACTGGCCCCAAAGAATTTAACATGCAGACCCTATCCCACTGGATAGGTTGAGACGCGAGATACCAACTCTCTGGTCGTCGATCCGCATACCTCTTTCACACCCTGTTTGGTCCCAGTATTGCGGATGTCTTTTGTCTGCGACAGATTCAAGTCGTCATTTTGTTTCACATTCAGTTTTTAAAGAACGAAATGTTGATGATGACAAAGAGTAATAAAAACAGGTTGAGGATGCACGGAAGAAGGATGGTGTTGCACGATATTGATAATCGGACGATGAGCACGGGGGAGGAAATGGGAAAATGAAAATGAGGATCAGACGGAGGACGAGGAAGATGAACATGTTGAAGATTATCTTTTCACCTCAGGTTGCCAACCAGTGATCGCAGCATAAACAAGGAAGGAAAAACATGTCTCTTTTAAGCGATCACTTTTTTCAATGAAATATAATTGAGTTTTGGAAGAAGTTCCCCTCAAAGGAATTAGAATTTAATATCTTTAATCGAATACAATGACAGTTAGGGTTAGGTTCTATGAGATTTTTGAGGCCATTTATCTCAAATGGAACTCGTGTCAAAACCATGCCGCTAGTGGTGGAGCTAAACTTGATTTGTATTTGACGCCTCGATGGCAAGATCGCGAAATGAACAAGGGCCTATTCCTGTTACTGAAATTCATCTTGTTTAAGAACGTTAGCAGTTAGCGTACTCTTCAGCTTACCACTCCAATTGTTGACAGCCACACCCCTCCAGTGAAAGGCTGAAGGAAAGCAAAATTGTTAATTGGTGGCTCTCCTGGCTTCTGCATGATAAGGCTCAGACTGAAATCCATGAACGGCTTGCTGAAGTCAATGCTTTCTTCTCGTTCAGCGGTTATCGTTATCGGAGCGAGCGCCATGTCTCTTTCCTAGAAACGACATTTTATGCATTTCATTTTAAAAATGGGATATAAAGTATTGTCGATTACTCAAGAGTGAAATAATCGTTACAATAAATGGCAAAAGTTTGCTTTCAAAATCTGTTCACCAAGTCATCAAACGTGAACATTCAAATAGCAATATCGCTTTCAAAAATTGTATCCTCCTACCATACTCGTGATTAAGCTGTAAAGCGTTAAGCCGTTTTGACCATCTTAGTTTTGTCAAAAGGCATCTACTAAGAAAGAAGCTAAATTGAAATCGTGTAACCGAGAACAAAAGGCGTTCCCTAAAATTCAATTGACTTTCGTCCTTTATCAGTAGTTGTATAACTAGATCTGCCTTTACGAGAACTCGCAATCATTTTTTTGGGGGTGGGGTGGGGGGATATCGAATTAACCATGCACACAACGAAAAAGCGACTTGACTTCGAGCCGTGAAATGCCAAAGATTAGAACAAAGTGTGGACTGGATAACTAGGTGGGACACGGTAAATACGCTGAAGTTGAGAGTGTCAGTTGGAAAAGATATTTTAAATTATTGTCTTCTTTGACTAGAAACTGATTTACCTGTCTGGTCAGTTCGTCTATCATATTTTGGTACTTTGTATCGCTTCTCAGATACACATCGTATTCAAATTTTGCTTCTTTTGCCAGCCCTTTAATCAAGTCAATCAGAAACCCTTGAAGATCTCCGTCTTTCACTTTGCCAGCTAATTCCTCTCTAGTCAGTGACTTGTTCTTGATTTCCACAAAAGGTGGCTCCTGAAATGTGAAAATCAGATGTAATTCTGACAAGCGCTATACAAGATCGCAGTTTTGTGTCGCTTAAACCTTGGTGCGCTTTCAAGGACGTGTGCCAACAGTAACTAGTCGGAGCACTATGAGTAAGATTATGATAACCTGTCGAGCCCAAAAATTTGGTTTTGGTTATGACGTCACCGTACGTTCGTCTGTAGGGTAGTCCATTCGTCCACTCCTCCATCTAAGCCAGTGTAAAATGTCACAGCCTGAGCTATATTCCTAATTTTGGCTGGAAACAATATGGGCAACCCGCGTTTTGCGGTGGGGAAATCTCTCGTTCAACTACGTTTTAAAAAAAATATATGCTTTTAAGAAAAAATAAATAAAATGACAAACTGAAGACAACAAGAAAACAAACTTATGATCTTTTAACGGTATTGGTATTCTTTTTTAAGAATAAATTTTATAGGGGGATTCATGCTTACGTCATTGTTTACATTTTTGCTCATTTGCATACGGCTTTGATTACAGAAGGAAACATGTTAGATGTGATTTGACTCCAGTCAACTAAAGAGCTAGTGAAATTTAATACATTGTGAAATTTTTAGCTCTTTAGGTGTAGTATTCAAGGAGATATTGTCTTCCATAAACTGCAAAATTTCTGGGTGGCAAAAGCACTAATGAGCTCATACATTCCTTGTAAAATTTTGTGTTTTTAAACCTGCGTTGCACAAAAAGTATTCACTACATGAGGCTCATATTCATTGCCAGAGTTATTCATGCTATGACCTTTCAATATTCAGAACTGATTTATTTGTAGCTCCATCAGAAACTGAATTGTTCATGCTAATGAGGCAAATATTGTAAACAAGGATTCCCCTATTGAAGGTAGCAAGTCAAATTCGAGGGAAAAAAAGCCGACCAAATAAACGTGCTTGTCTCGCAATGTGACAGAATATTGTCAAAACTTAGCTGTCAAGAAAATGTTAGCGAGCTTCGCGCTTCATTGAAAAAGTTGGATATCTTCGTCCAAAGACTGTAGAAAAAAATTATATAGGCAGTAATTTCAATTGACTGCCTGAAAACCACGCCAGAAAAATTGCGCGGCTCCCAAACTACCAGAGGTAAACAAGGATACTTCCCAAATTAATGTGATCAAGTAAGCTGGAACCACTCTGAGGGCACTAAGGCCACAAGGTAGCGGACATTACCCCTTAAATCTACCAAAGCAAAGATTGAGGACAGGCCTTAGTGCCCTCAGAGTCGCTTCAGCTTACTTGATCACATTAATTTGTGAAGTATCCTTGTCACTCCAGCCACATCCCACAAGCTTTACATTTTCATTGCTTGTTTTATTGATATGTGGGTACTTGAGCCTGAGCATTAGCTATACCATGCTGATGAAGCCTAACAAGGCCGAAACAGCTGTCCATGGCTGCTCCATGCTCAATCAGCTGTCCATGGCTCAATCTTTGCTTCGATAGATTTAAGGGGTAATGCCCGCTACCTTGTGGCCTTAGTGCCCTCAGAGTGGCTTCAGCTTACTTGATCACATTAATTTGTGAAGTATCCTTGTCACTCCAGCCACATCCCACAAGCTTTACGTTTTCATTATTAGAGGTAAGCCACTTTTACCGCATTTATTTGTTGAACGCAACGATCACAATTAAACGGTTTGCTCTAGGCAGCCACTAGAAATTTGGAACGTGCTATCTAATCGTTGATTAGACTGGGCCTATTAAAAAGGGAGGGGCTTAACAGACAATTTGGAGTATGAACGTTTTCTCAAGCTCTCTTCCTACCAGCACCGTGGTAATGGTCAGCTTTGGAAGCCTCCTTTCCGGTCCAGAACCAGGGTTACCGGGATTATGACATTTGACCAACTCAGAGAAAGCCCCAAGCCACAATGGTTCCTTGCTTGTTTTGGACGACACAGAGTTTTCATTGTCGCCAGGTTCTGGTTTCCATGAGGCTACCTGATAAGCAATACGAACAAGGACAGAAGTTAATGTGAAAGTTTGCTTTTTTTTTTCATAGTCCCCGGTCACGTCGGTATTTAAAGTTAGACTATATTCTATTTCTTCTTCTAGTTCTGTAGCGCGCATTGGATGTAGCGCGAAAAAAGCGGCGGAAAGGAAGAAGAAAGAGACCTTCTGCTAAGGGTCTTTTCATCCTCTAGGGAGAGATCTAATTTGCCGCCGTCAGTGACACGCCTTTGATTGATAGTTCCTGCGTAGGGTGAATTCAGACTGAATTGTGGTGAATTGTTGCGATTTCATAAAATATCAAGGAGAAGTAGGTTCAAAAAGTCACAAAGGAAATGTTGCATCACCAGAACGTCTTCTTCTTTCCCCTTCTAAACCTGTGCAACAAGGATTTGTGTAAATTTTGCACCTGCGTTAGAATGTGCTATGAAGTTAAACGTTTTTAAGGTTCCTAATACAGTAAAGTTTGTACCTGTTCAACGCCGTCCTGACGGACGTTCAAAATATCCATTCCGTCGGGAACAAGCCGTTCACCCGTCTGACTATCAAACTCCACTTTTCCCGTCAAACCTTTGACCCGCACCTGCGATCCAACAGGTAAAGAAAGTACAATTATCCCTTTAAGCGGCAAATCAAACTCCATAAAGCGTCGAGAAATGGTCCACTGAGTGGTTAACACTGGTAAAAACGGAGACAGTGCTACATACTGTGTCGCCGAGGTAAATGTACCTTATTAAATTCGGTTTAAGTAATAATAATAACATAATAACTGTCTGAGCTAATCGTCCTCGCAAACTACAGCGAGAACGCAGCTCAACAAGGTCGAACCGAAAGCATATACAAGGCGCCTCTGGCAGCCGCTATACGGTCCTTGGAGCACAACCTACAGCCAGCTCGAGCAAGCCGTATGTTGGTTTTTGCTGAGGGAGGGAAACCGGAGTACCCGGAGAAAAACCCTCGGAGCAGGGTCGAGAACCAACACAAACTCAGCCCACTTATGGCGTCACCACCGGGAATCGAACCCGGTGCCACATTGGTGGAAGGCGAGTGCTCTCACCACTACGCCATCCCTGCTCTCGTAAGTAGGAAGTTGGTGACGCGGCAAACGCTGTTGTGCAACGTGGCAATAAGATTTGCCTTGGTGTCGATATTGTCGGAAAAAAAAAAGTGAACCTAAAATGTACTTAAGATTATCCATTGATTATCCATTGAAGGTGTTATTAATCAACAATTAATAGGGTGCTTTCAGTGGAGTACTATAAGTGATTTTTGTTTCCTTTGCTTTTCTTCTACTTCGGTCTTCAGTCGCTTTAAAAACTGAATTCACTATCTCAGCCAATAAGCAGTGGAACAGTAATAAACCATTCTAAATTTGACATGGTTCTATTTTAAGTTCCTCACGAAATTCGCATGTCAGTGCCTACAGATTCGATTGGTTCATTGCGTGTCATTTGCATGAGTTGATATGTGGACTAATCAATTTTGATTTGCTCTTTTTACGGCACTCAGTGAAAACCTCAACAAAAATGAGAATAACAATTATGATACCAAGAACAACAGCAAGTTCTGACGAAATATTTGTTACCTGGATCATCGACTTACATCGATTTCCCAGGTCAGGAGGAAGCCATAAGCACCATTTACCTTTTTAATCCCTTCCAGCATTCTTTGCCCTACTTTGGTGTCTTCCTTTTTCATGCTTCGCAAAGGACAGTTTCTGTTCACGTGATAGGACGATAGTAAACTTTTGTCTTCTCTGAGGAATTCCACCATAGCGTTAACTGTGACAAGTGCTGCATCATACACGGCGGCGTACATTGCCTGGCAACACAAATGCAACATTTAAGTCCCGTTCAAACGTCGAAGATAGTTGAAAAGTCCAAAACTATTATCAACTATCATGCGCGCGGTCAAACGACAAAAACTATCATCGACTATTATGAAATTTTTTAGCAGGTTCAAAGTGAATGATAGTTCATGATAGTCGATGATAATGCATGATAGTTCGTGTTCAAACGCGCATGATAGTTAAAACTATCATCGACTATCATCAATTAGTATATACCACACGAGTGAATAGTGCTTTTCGCGCGCTCTGATTGGTTAACTCGGAGGTGATTAGCAAGTACTATTCACCTCCACTTCAGTGAATAATTGTTAACTTTCACTACCGTTTGAACGGGGCTTTACTGTCTATTCCAAGCTTTTCTGTCGAATGATATATCTTATCAGATGTTTTGGCGTGTAATATGGCTGTATATTTTTACGGGTTGTACTGTATTTTAACGAGCTCGCAGGGTGAGTAAAAATTCAAACAACGAGTAAAAATAGACATAGATAATACACACAAAAACATATAATAACAAATTCATTATCCACCTCAACGTATTGTAATAAGCAACGAAGAAAACTAAGAGAAAAAGCGCGACGAAAAGAGCGCACGTGCTGTTATTTCGCGAGATATTATTTTGTATACAGCTACAACTATTCAATAGCGCAAACAATGTATTCGGGAAAACACTGCCTTGCATGCGCATTGCTATATTTTAACCACACAAATGGGCCCAGAAAAAAATTCGCTTGTCATTTAAGAAGGTTAAGAATACAGCTCTGTATTTCAGAAATGACGAACCAGATTGATGAGAGTAGAATGTTTAGAGGATGCTGGGGGTTACTGAAATTTTGACTACTGTTTTCTTCGTGTGCATGTAACCTCGACTCGGTCACAGAGAGTGAGTCAACCGATCGATACACCATTTTGCTGATGATCAGTTCCTGGTGAATTGCGGGTAGATCCAGTCCTTTGTGGGAGTTAAACGGTAAATATTACAATTTCAAATTACGTCCTAAAATGGCCGTTTGCCCCCACAAAGGACTGAATCTACCCACAATTCACTAGGAACTGATCATTAGCAAAATGGTGCATTGATTGCTTAATCGATCATTCTATTTCTTAAACAACTGACTAATGAATCAAAGATGCATTATGCGGTCGGGCGTGCATATCAACGTATTGTTCCTTTGAGTTGATTGGATTTAGTCTCTCTAATTAGTAGAGCATCTGTGCTCGGCTAAATACATTTGAGACTTAAATAAAGAGATTATTATTATTATTATTATTATTATTATTATTATTATTATTATTATTACAAGTGAAACCGGAAATAACAATATATAATTATATATCCCATAAAAAGGTAGATATAAGACAAAGAAACAAAATGATGGTTGAAAAGGGTAACTTTTAACGCCATATATTACGGCGAGACATGACTAACCTTCTTCAGGGGCAACACTGAAGCAAAGTAAAAATGGAGAAAACGGTTACAATACAGAAATAGAAATAATAGACGTGTACTGAAGCGGCTACCAAAAAAGTGGCATTCCCAAGGTGGCATTCCCAAGGTGGTAAGAACAATGATAAGTTGTGATGAATTTGCAATTTTGTTAGACTCTGCAACAAAGTTAAGACATAAGTAGATACTGCTACGTAAGGGGTAGAACCAGAAGAAAAAAGTACAATCAGTTGAAGGTTCAGAACCCCTGCCCCACCCATTCATGCACTACTGACTTATTATTTAGACCTTGTAGACATTGTTCCTCTCACTTAACTTCTCATGGTTTTGAAAGTTATTTGTTGCTGAGCCAGCAAGCCAGAGCTTACTAATAAATGTAAAACAAAAAATTGGTTGTATCGAAATTTGGGGGTTAAATGTTGTACAGACGGAAGATTGTATTCATATTTTTGTGGATATTTATTATGAGTGCGCTTGGATCGAGGCAAGTGTATTTGTACTTCTTTGGGAAAATAGTTGACAAATTTTCTTTATTATTTTTACCTTTTTTAGTTTTTGCATATTAATTCATTCATACCAGAAAAAATCACAAGTGTTAGTTGAGAGAGAGAGAGAGAGAGAGAGAGAGAGAGAGAGAGAGAGAGAGAGAGAGAGAGAGAGAGAGAGAGAGAGAGAGAGAGAGAGAGAGAGAGAGAGAGAGAGAGAGAGAGAGAGAGAGAGAGAGAGAGAGAGAGAGAGATGCTCTGAAAACACGCCTACCGCTCTTGTTCTGACAGTTTTTTTAGTTCACGATAAACCAAAAATTAAATGTTTTGCAATTTTTTTCTTTGGTTAAATTACGAAGGAAGACATTGCCCGCTATGTTTATCATCGAATCGTAGATTCTCCACACCTCGCGATTCACACGTCATTTTGTTTAACTAATCACAGAAAGTGAATCGACCTTCTGAAACGAAGCGACGGTTTGCTTGCGACAGCGCTGTAGCTGTGGTGAAAGTGGTATTTGCGGTCAAGTTTACAAAGTAATGGGAAATTTCTAGTCCGAAGCTTAACTACATTCAAAACGGTGAAATTATTTTGAAATTTGGTTCATCCTGTCTCATAAAACCTTAGACCAAGTCAGTGGATTAACGAGCACATGAACGCTGTGCGATACCTCGTTCGACTCTCTCGTTCCGCCACTTCGACTAGATCACCTGAAGATGTGTTAGACTGTGAAAATATTTTTAACTGGCCACTCTGGGAAGAATAATCAAGGCTTGATGGACGGCTTTTTGGATGTATCTAAAGCGTTGTGAAAGGGATTGTATTCGCGCCGCGACTGCATTTGACAACACATAAATTTTCGCGCTGTGCTTTGAGCATGATTAAAGACGAAGGATGTGCGATTTACGCAGTGGCCCGATGTAGCCTTTTCGACGATTGGAGAAGGTATTTACCGTTGCCCTTTTATTTAGTCGTTTTCTTCAAAAAACTTACGGTCAACCGATAAGCCAGATAAGCGTTGTCTTTGTTTATGTGCCCAACTTTTGTATGGCTCGGCAAGATGTTAAGCCTACTCTCAAATTTGGTTTTCAAGTTTATCGCCAGTTTGTTTGTGAAGAAGGTTTTCAGGATTTCTGTGTTGGACCCATTCTTATAGCAAATTACATATTAATTTCCCCTCAATTTAAAAAATAGATTCAAATGAAATTTACCGTAAGCTTAAGCTTCTAATTTAAACATTGTTGTAAAAAGGTTTTTCCTCAGACTACCATTGTAAATAGGTGCCACAAACCAGAAGCGTAACACTTTGTAAAACTGCCAAATCTATTAAAAAAATTATTTGCTAATCTTTCTTTGTTTTTTTTTTCGACTGGTTCTTGGTCGGTTTTGACATAAACTTAACGTCTTGACGTCTTCAGAGTTATTAAGCTTAGGTACTTTCCGCGTTTAGCGCGAACGTACACGAACTCGCACAAACAGCCGTGATTTTAAAACTTTTCTCTGTTTCTGCTAAATCTTTGACACACAATTTTTAGCTTTATAAAATTGAATTAAATTATGTGAACCCCCATGCATTACAACCTCTGTGAGAACGTTTTTTGTAGTACAGTAATTTTTCAGATACAACAAAATGTTTTGCAACTCAAATTAAATTTATGTGTCGGAATCGTGTAATTCATTAGGGTAATCCATTTGAAAGCACGAACTGTTCCAGTATTTGTTTATGCGCAACTATTTTTCTTTGGCCAATACTTTGAATAATGGCTTTATTGTACACTTTGTTATAATTGTAATAGGGAATTTAGTTCATGGACAGTATAAAATAAAGTTTTGATGTTTGTGCGAATGAAGGTAACGTTTTAAGTTCCGGTTGAAAATAAAGTAATCATTTATTCCGTCACTGTTTAAGATACGTTTTTAACCTTCAAATATCGTATTTAGTAAAATTACTGAGCTTGCATCGGTTGCCTTAAGCAACTTAAATTGTTTCATTTAATGTTAGCATTAATTTGATTTCATTCGCATTGCTGCAACTTCTAGTTTAAGTTTTATAATTTCAAGAATTAAACAACACTTTTTAGGTGAGAAGTGCATTTAAGTGTACCACAAACGCGCTTTTTGTTTTTGTTTTGTTTTTTAACAAACAGCAACAACTACCTGTATCAACTTACCTTCTCAAGTATACATTGTTCCTGAGCAGACAGCAGCCATAAAAAAAAATAATAATTAAAAAAGTCGTCAAAAGTTCCGTTTAAAGAAAATGCAAGTCCAGTCCGTTGTCCAGTCCTTGGAATTTTTTTTTCTAGCTAACCTTTTGTGGCGCGGCGTCGCAGTGAACAAAAAGCGCGCGAAAGTATAGCCTCGTTTTCGTTCTTTCCTCCAGGCCCTCTCCTCTGAAAAAAATCTTAAACATCGATCCTCGCCAAAAGCAATCGAAATTAGAAGAAACTGACAACGCCATCATAAAGAGCATACTCTCAAGCCTTAGGCAAAATTTTCTTTTATTCCTACCTCAAATGGTCGTTGAGCAGGAAGCTGACAAACTTTTCAGTTAGATTTTCTACTGCCGCACTTTTTTAGGAAAAAGTAATCATGGCTATTTTTTAAAACACTATTTATTAAACTACAACTTCGCCTAAAAATATTCTTGGAGAAAGGTTCTAGTAAACTTTTAGAGCGAATATTAAACTTCGGTCCGTTCTGGTCACGTGACCGATGACGTCACAGCATTAAAAATGACAAAAATGTATATTTCATAAAATATCTACCAATATCCAAATTTTTGTTTCCTCGCGTTTAATGCAACGCGAGATAGCACTTGTACCCAGACTCCCACTTATTGAAAATTGTATATACCTCCCTTAATATTTATATTTTGTTCGGTACCCGGGCAGTCCGAAATGGCTCACACCATTGTGCTTCAAACCACGTTGACTGCTTTTTCAATAACAAAATAACTTCGTCACAGTGAGCAAAAACGCACTTGTGAGCAAAGTCACGTGACCAATGACGTCATCGCCCTTAGTCTTGTACAATAATTAGTTTATGGTAAGACTTATTTCTAAACAACGTGGGGGTCTTGCTGCCCTCAAAGTGACCAAGTTATTTGGGATTGACGATTTTCCAGCTGCAAAGGATTCTGGGAAGGTTCTTATTATAATTATATATTGTTATTTTAATTATTATTATTTATTACTGTGTTGTTTTATCGCTTAGTCTTTTGTGCCATTAGAGCGGTTTTCGATTGACCAGCGGAAGTAAATTGCTTTTGCTTCGGTTTCAAATTTCGTCGCTCTGTGGTTGGCCAGGAAAAGTTGCGTATATTTTCAACCAATGAGAAGTACAACGAAAACCAATCGCGACTTCCACGAGCGCATTTTGCCGCGCTTTGGGCCGGCTATATATGATTGCTTCGAATTCTGATTGGCTCATTGCAATGCGTCTGTATGTTGTGATTGGAGAGAGTAATTGCTTTGGTTTTGGTTTTACGACACGAATTAAGAAAAAGCGTTCTATTCGCAAAACAAAAACCAAAGTAATTTACTCTGACCAATCACAGCAGTTTCAAACGGAGCGATGAACCAATGATAATACGAAGGAATCACATTTAACCGACGTCAGGTGCAGGAAAGTGCGCACGTGCAATTCATGATTGGTTTTGTCTTTGTTTCTCATTGGTTAAGAGAGTGGCGCGGGTTTTGCCAACCCATCACTGAGCGAAGTAAAGCAAAACCAAAACAAACGCGAATTACTTTCGACACTTAGTTGAAAAACACTCTAATGGCATTCTATTGTGTCCTTTGTTGACATAACTCGGTACTTGCTGTATAAGCCACGGCGAAGACACATCACATTTAGTGTCTAAAATGTTTTAGAACAAATTTTGGTTGTAAAATTTGCGTTACGTGGTCTTGAGTCATTCTTATATACTTCGCTTCAGTAGGACAAAGATGCGGTAATAACTAATATTAAATTTAGCTGAAGATATTTGTAAATTGATGACTCAATTACGAATAAGAAGGACTCCTACCTCATAACATTTTCAGAGTCAAATTTCAGTTCCTTATTTGAATTTAACTTTAAA
This sequence comes from Pachyseris speciosa, assembly GCA_016490735.1. NCBI lineage: Eukaryota > Metazoa > Cnidaria > Anthozoa > Scleractinia > Pachyseridae > Pachyseris > Pachyseris speciosa. The sequence goes on from JAEMWC010000072.1 coordinate 844,341, forward strand.
AGGTTGTGCACTACTTTCTCTGTTTCTCTCTTTATGTGGAATGACCAGAAGAATTTATCTTTGAAGTGATGAAAAACTTTGGTGACAATCACGAGCGCGCGCTACCCACAAATTCTCACTACAACAATTTTGTCGCTATTATGACGTCATCTGAAGTGACAGTGGAAGTGTAAAGCTATCTTGCACGGCACAAATATGGTTTTCTCTACTTTTTGTTGTGGCTATATAGCGGCACATGAGATGTGGAAGTATTTTTCCCGACCTAAGTCGGTTACAATGGCAAATATAATAGTTCAACAAAGGTAATTTCATGTTAGTAGTTTCTTTAAGCGGATAAAAAACGCGAGCAGTCTTTTTTTTTTATTCTAAAGACTTAAGCGCTGGCTAAACGAGGCAATAACGTTGGAAGTACTTTACCCGACCTAAGTCGGTTACAATGGCAAATATGGTAGTTCAACAAAGGTAATTTCAGGGTAGCAGCTTGTTTAAGCGGATAAAAACGCGAGCAGTCTTTTTTTTATTCTTAATATTTGAGCGCTGGTTAAATGAGGCAACAACGTTGCGGGCAACAATTTGAGCTCGTCCATTTTTCCACGATGTTTCCCTGTTTAGCCACCCGACTAAACATTGTTGCGGTAACAAAAAATGTTTCCGAGGGAGTTTATTGTTTGTTGTCGCAACAATGTTTCGTCGGGTGGCTAAACGGGGAAACATCGAGGAAACATGCGCAAGCTCAAATTGCTGCCGGGACATTGTTACCTCGTTTAGCCAGAGCTTAAGTTTGGCTAAATGTTCTCTTGTTGTTGCATAAAGTTTGTTGGCTCAACAAAGTTAAATGATTAGCAACCCTTATTAGATTATGTTTGATTAACATTCTCCATTAAAAAAATGTTTTTACGATGTTAAAGTGAAGTTAGATGACGTTTAACAAGATCATACGACACTTGATGGACGTGTTATATAACGACAAAATTTTGAGCAGTCTTACTTTTCTCTCTCTTTTCTCTACAAAAATGCAGCCACTCAATCTTAAAGATTAAAGATTTTGGAATCTGTAAGTTCGAAGATACTTTATTGCCGTCTTTTTAATTTTGTCAGGCGCCGTCATGACAACACGTAGGCTCATGCGTCTAGTCTAAAATAACGCGCTTGATATCGCTCTCAAAATGGAATCAACAATAGGGTGCAATGTAAAAGCAATGTTACTGACTTGCGTGTTTAAATAGTCAAGACATCACTTCCAGCAAAGCTAGCCAAAGGAAAATCGTGATTACAAAACTCGAATCTAAGAAATAAGTCTTCAGGCCTTGGAAAAGGAGAAACTAAGAAAAGATTTCTTTACGTCAAAATAACATCACCATGCACGTACATTTTTCAGTTTCAAGAATGGTATTTCTTCGAAGCTTGACTGTGCGAAGAAACAAGGAAGAAACCTGGTGAGTATAACTCGCATGGAAGGAGCTAAAACTATGATATATCTCCCCGCAAAACAAACGACGAATATTAGCAACCGGACCGATCAAGAGGATTCATTGATTTCATACTCAAAACGTGTCCAAAATTCAGTAAATTATCCGTAGAAGGTGGAATGGTCTGCTGGACAGTGCAACAGAAGCAACGTCTGGATTTTACTTAAGGAGTATTATCCAAGTAATCTTCCAACTCTTCATCCTACTTTTGGCTTATTTTTGTAGAATACCATCCAAAACTATACGAGCAATAATGACAGCGCACGTATCGCGGAGTTGGAGCAGAACACTGAGATTGACCATGAAATCTCCGTTGGCATAGAGACCATGCAAGCTCCCTTGGATTCTACGTCGTTGGGAAGCATCATTTTCAGCTCTGGGAAAGCTCAGGAATTCTCTTTAAAATTTGAAACTGTTAGTGCAATAGTCCCCGAGTGCGCTTTCGAGATTGCAGCCGTCAGTTCAATCAAAGAGATCTCCTTAGAAAAGGAGAAAACGAGTGCGATTTGTCCTGATAGCTGCCCCAAGGCAGAGGCTGTCGAGGTGAAACCTGACAACAAGACAGATTTCAGTGCGCTTTCCTGCAACAAGGAAAAGGTAAGCTAGTGTGATTTCATGATTTACGACCTTTGTCAGTTTGCATGCCGTCAGTCTCCATCCTGTTCATTCGTCGTCAGGGGCGCTTATCTGATTTAGTGTTTCACACACAAAACGTTACCGTTATTTTTGGTTTCCATCAATACAAAACTAAAAATTGTAGACAGCCATTTAAGCGAGCGACACATGTTTGGATATACTTTTGTCATACTCAGGTGCAAATGACTGTGATACAGTGTGTGTTTCGGTTTACACAACGATGGAATTATCACCATAATAACCAGCAAGGATAATTAACAATTATAAATGAAAAACAAAATAAATGGAAACATATATCGAAAAAAAGTGTAGATTTACATGGTTCAGTACCTGGTTGAAAGTTGGCTTTACCCTCTCACTGTGGGACGCCACCTGTATTTTAATTTGAAACATGAAGGGTAGTCGTTGACGGAGATATCAGCCTAGTTGGACGAAAGAAGTTCATCTCTTCCACGTGGTAAAATAGCAAGAGTAATCTCCACATAGGAATCTTACTTTTTAAAGTAAATCGTTACCTACTTAGTTTTAACTTTTATGCATTTTTTGTTGTACTTTTAAGTTAGCCTTAGGAATTTCATTGTTCTTAGGATGATGTGGCTTCGGCCATACGTTCTTTGGTAGGATTAAAGGTTGATCAATTGCTAGTTTGCTTAGGGGACAAATTCTGCGGCTTCTTGCAAAGCACAAGAATTTATTCCTACGGTAAACTGACTGGATAAACCGAAAGTGCTCGAAGAGCTTATTATTAGTAAAGTTCTGCTCACATTGTTAACCAATCGGATCGCAAGTCTTCTCTACTGCCACTCACACAAGCAACCTTTCCTTGTCATTGACATAAGCATAAATTCCAAACATACTTATGCGTTAATTCTGTTGAAAAGGTATCTCCTTTTTATCAGAACGCACACCTCTCAGTATGGTCGATTTGTGCTTACGAGGAAACAGCGGGTGTGACCGATAAGGAAGTGACAAGGTAACGGTTATATCTTTCACAGTCAAACGTCCTGTCATGTAACGAGTTCACACTTTTTAGACGGTGCATTTGTTCCTAAGGTGTGTCCATTCAAATTGAGACTACTGGGCAGCACTTTTCTGTCGTGGATGGTTCACTTTAAATTATTTGAACGGAATCCTAAACTGTGCACTTTCAAATTAGAGCTATCGTGCACGAGCTTTCCTGCGGTGCCGTCTATTAATTTCCAGAATGTTACGAACAATTTGATCCCGTGGGTGAAATCCATGCATGGCCATTCAAATGACAGCTACTTAGGGAACAGTACCTCCCTGTTTATTTCACAGCGTTTTCCTAAATCCTGAAATTTGTGGATATGATTGGAGCTGGTTAACCTTTGTTTAAATGTTAACTAGTTAATTCCCAGTAAAAACTGTTGCTTACAGTTGATCAACGCCTTAATTGTTCTTTTATTATTTCAGAAATGAAACCGAGTATCCGTTGTTGTTAAACGCACAAGCTAAGGCGTTTGTACCATCCAGCGACATTCATACACATCAACAAGAAAAATTAAAAACATCTTCTTCAAAGAAAAAAAAACTGGGTAGGATATACCTAGATCTTCCAGATAGTTAATAAAACTTATTAGCTCTGGCTATTCCTACGAAAGCTAGAAACTGTGACCCCAGGTATAGATAATGAATGCCATTTTTAGAACTGGGGTAGAATGCCTCGGTCTTTGTGCGTTTCAAAGCGGTAAGGGAGAGTTGAGAGCAAACATTTCCGAGGGCTACCACTAGGAAACTCTGTAGATAACTCATTTGAAAAGGACTTTCAAAGGTGAGAGTGGTCTTGCAATAAAAATGATAGTTTGAATGCGATAGACAATGTGGTCATCAATGCTCAGAAGAATGCTTTCGCGCAATGTCTTTGTGATTCTCTTTTCAGAATTCCTGAGCGGTCTGATCAGACAGTTAGCGTGCTTAACGCCGACGCTAACGAATTCGTTCCGTCCGGATATGCTTGTGCTGGTGTTGTATCTGTACCTCTCAGTGATGAACATGGGTAAGACTTTTGTTTTTAAAAAAAAAAAAATAGCTCACTTCACTTCTCGATTAACCACTTTGCTCTGCTTTCAGGTGGAACTGCAATCACTAGATAGTAGATACTGAAATCGCATGCGAAGACTCAGATTCTAAGATAGCTGAGGATGACGTGCTAAAGTACAGTTCCTTTGTTTTAAACGAGCCCCGAGCCTTGCTACAGTCCATTAGGCCGCAGCTGTGACCACCATTAGTGTCACGCATGTGTTCGTTAATAGGGTGGGTGGGATAAGACCTTTACCAGTTAATGTAAGATATCACTTCTATAATTGTTTGTAAGGGCTGATGATACATCGGTCATTAAGCGCGCTAAAGGAGGAACTTAACCTCAATTTACCACAGAAAGTTTGATGTCACATATTTCGTACTGTTTCAGGTTTTGTGATAAGACAGAAAAAACTGCTTTTTGTCAGAATATGTCTCCTTAAGTTGATTTAAGTAGCGCGAAGCGGTTGCCTAACTGCTGCTGTTCATCTTCACAGAACTACGGTTACCGAAGTAGAAAGTTCCTTAAATGTATTCGCCGCTGAATTTGTGCCCTCCAGTTTTCAGGTTTGTGTTATCATCATCATCATCATCATCATCATCATCATCATCATCATCATCATCATTATCATCATCATCACCATCACTTGATCTTTTTCCCTGAGTTTAAAAATTAGATTACCCTCGATAAAGTCACACCTCGTTATTCCATGTACTCGCGTTAGTCTTCCTACGTAACGTAGTACGGAGGATGTGTTTCTGCGCACCCTGACGAGCTTTCACACGTGTACTTGAAGTTAATTTCAACTTGTAATTTCGAATCAATCTTTCACTAAAAACCTTGAAAATGAAAAGACAAGGACATAGATATTTTTTGTTGCTGTCCAACTATTACCCTTTATGTCTACATACAACCAGTCGAGGGATCCATCTCAACGACGTAATGCACCTGCCATGGCTCCTGCTAAAGGGCCAGCTCCATCTCGCCCAGCACCAGGCTTCCTATCGCGCCGGCAAGCTCGAAACCAGCCAAAAGGTTTGTAGTAAGGTTTTGTAGGCTTAACGGTTTCTTTGGATTATTAAAGATTAGAGTTCTGAAAATGTTCCATTTGCTTCCAACATGTTAAGACGTCTCACTGTTCAATTAGTCCTAAATTTGGCTCGCAGTTATTGTAGTCTTAATTTCTTTTAAGCTGTTCCGTATGTTTCTACAAATCAGACTTGGCTTTACACCCGATAAATCAAAATCCAAAATCCCATAAACTTCCTGCAACACAGTAATTAATGTTGCCATGTTTCGCCAACTTTTCCCCAACCAAAATAGCGTGGGAGACTGTGAAAGTCAATGCAATCTTATTAATTTAAGAAAAATCTTGCCTTGAAACAAGGAGACACGTTACTCAACATGTTCCTTTGCATGCAATGAAACCACGCTGGCCTTCAAAAGACAGGTTCGTAAGCGCTCACTGTTACAGTGCCAAGTTTCTCATTGTCTTTTTAATCGTTGCCTTCTGAGCTCAACTGGTAGAGCGCCAGACCAGTGAGGTTACTATCGTCATCATCATCATCATCGTCATCATCATCATCATTATCAATCAACAACATCGTCGTCGTCGTCGTCACCATCATCATCAACATCGTAATCATCGTCATCGTTATCGTCATAACCGTCATCATCACATCATACCACAGCGAATAATTCGCTTCCACTCCGAGTCCGACATATTTTAAGGCATCTTATTTTACAAGGTTTCATGCTACTGGAACGTATTATATATCTCCAGTCTTACTTTGATCTCTGTTACTTTTGAACAGGTGATTTACACCATACGACAGCTACCCCGTATCTGAAGGTTCTGTAGGACGTCTTTTGTAACTCTTTTTTCACATTTTTTTTTTTATGATAAATAGTAGCATGACAGTATGCGAACAATTTTATAAAGAGCTCATTTATGTACGGTAACAATTAAGACTTTCAGTACCATCTTGTTTTTAATAATATAAATTACTTTTAGTATGGAAATTCTTGAAAACGTCCGACGACATTTCCAAAGAAAATAGAAACAAATTATTCTTTGCGGCCAAGAACAGTGACACAGGGTTTTTGTTCTCAGAACTGGGGGAAAATTTCAAATATTTGTTTGGAGTCAGCAGAGCATAACGGTGCTAATATCTCAAGTAGGTCTTAGTTCTTTCCGAACAAATTCCATAATTTCACAAATTCAGTTTTTGTGACGCCATCACTTTAGTACACTATGCAGGTCATAAGTCTTTCGAAATAAGCGTGAAATATAACAATTTAATGATTTTGTTCATCTATGGATGAACCATTCATGACCATTTCTTCCCCTGTTTCCCTTAGAAACGTTGAAACATATGGGGTGATAACATATGGGGTGATAACATATGGGGTGATAACATATGGGGTGATAACATATGGGATGATTCGACCAATTTTGCATTGGAAGAACGTGAAAACTCAACATTGCTTTTGGGGGAAGGGGAAAGGTGGTCGGCATTGTGGTAACTGACGTCCATGACCCGAGAGAAAACTGCAGTTAACGTATGTTGTTTATTAGACATTCTTAGCCTGCACTTCATGTCTACAAACCAGATAGACACAATCTTAAAACGAAGGAAATTTTTTTCAAAAGAGTCAGGTGGGCTCCAAACCCACACCTCACAATAATGGTGTTTTTATTATTCAGTCGAAAAGGAAAAGCCAAGGTATTAGTTAAGGCGCTTTGATCAGCTGTGTTTTTGCCTTCAGCTGCAATGTATCATTTGAATAGAACTCAAATCAAAATCTTACATGGAAGACAAGCTCTTCGATTTCGCCCACGCTAAAAGATCTTTTCAACATACGGTTAAGTTATTGTTATTGTTTTTGAACCAACAACTGTTACCATCCGTAAACAAAAAGTGTACATTACTTCGGAATTACTCGGAGTCTTGAGAACGAAACGTCGATGACTCGAACTCAGAGTGGACCCACACACCTTGTAGGCAAACTAAGAAAATATAGAAACACCGCATCTTTCCTTCATCGCTAAGGCTAGAAGTCCTTTATCGCGCACCGAAAATGCGCACTTCTTGTGGCGTCAGTCGGCCCCGAGTGAACCTATTGCGTTTTCAGTTTACGACAACCGTGACTTGCGTGCTCATTTCTTAATGGATCTCCATGACTGATAAAACGTTTCCTGAAGAATACTTAATTCACCCTGTCATCAGTTGCGATTTTTTAAATAACTAAAAAATTTCTCTCCCTCCTCCCCCTGTATAGTGTTCACTTGGGAACCTGCCTTGTTTTTGTTTTTGTTTTTTGTTTTTTTTGGGGGGGGGAGGGAGGGGAGGGGGTGGTCCCGAAAAATCGTTATGGGAACAGTTGTTGCTTGGGTCTAACCATATTATATCTTTAGTCACATTTTGCAACTATGTTTCTGCATGGAGCAATGGCGAAGCTTGTCTTTAAAAGGTCCATATTCTAACTACGCAGAGAACTGTAGGTTGTGAGTATTCTTAAGCATGAAAACTGCATTCCACTCTTTCTTAACCAGTCTTCGACTTTCTGCAGTGCTTTTATCCTGCACAAAATAGATTTTTTTACATCCCTTTCACATCTAGAACAATTTCTCAAGGAATACGACGCACAGGTGACAATGCCAGCGATCGCAGAGCTTTGTTTTTTATGATTGTGGTCGTTGGTTTTCGATCATCTGTGATCGTTAGCAATGCCATGATATTGAGATATTATTTAACAATGTTTTCACTAGATGTATTTTGGACGCAAGACAATTATTCTTGCGTTATTCGTAAGATTTATTATTTATTTTTGTCGTCAGCGTAATAGTACATTTTAGTAAAATAATAAAACAAACTGCAGTTAGAGCCTTGTTAAATGAAATCTAACCTAAAGTGATTGTAGTACAGTCGAATCTGTATTAAGCGGTCAACCTCGGGGAATGGTTAAGTGACCGCTTAATACAGGGTGACCGCCTAATACAGGTTGCACATAATACACGTTAAAGACAATAAAAACGCTATTATATAAACTTTTGATCCCTTAATGTACAGTTTACGCACAAAGACGCTGACGAAAATCACTTCCGCGGTTAAGAACTCCTGCTATAATAAAATGATTCAATAAAGGAGAGCATAGTATGAAAACAGACCAACAAAACAGTCAGATGTCAAGTTCCTACGGTCAGCATAGTAGGTCGGTAGAAAAAGATATTAGTATAGCAGACTTTTGACCGCAAAGTGCAAACGTCAATTTGGGACGATTCCCGATTATTTGCGAAAGTAAACACGGAAATCAGTTTAACAGAGGTGACCGCTTAATAGAGGTTAGAATTACATTTATGAACAGGACGTTGACTACTGCCCGCTTAATAGAGGGTCACCGCTTCATATGGTGCCGATTAACACAGGTTCTACTGTACTTACCAAGGAGAATTCCCTCGCCCCTTCCTGAACAGCTGTCGTTGTTCTTTTCTCAAAGTCCCTTGCAGCTTCTTTATTTCCGAGATGGAGACTCAAACCTACCATACCGAGAATGGATGGGTCTGACTTTTTATCTCCAGCAACTTCCTATGATGAGTTCAAAATAATAAGCATTACAAATCTTTCATTAAGTTTTAATTTCATAGTTGAAGTAATTGTCAACTGAGTTTTGGTTTGAAAAGAAATCAAATGCATTAACCAACGAGTGCAGGTCACCGGACGAAATAATTTGGTGTTCACTGGTCAATAAAAAGGAAGAGCAGGGGAGCAGAGTTGGTGTAGTGGTGAGAACGCTCGCCTTCCTCCAATGTGGCCCGGGTTCGATTCCCGGACTCGGCGTCATATGTGGGTTGGGTTGGTTGTTGGTTCTCTTCTCTGTTACGAGAGGTTTTTCTCCGGGTTCTCCGGTTTTCCCCTCTCCTCAGAAACCAACACTTCTAAATTCCAATCCGATCCTGAATGCTCCAACGTTTAATACATGAGCCCCCGGCTCGCGAGATTGGGCAACTACTCCTCCTCACGCTATCGAGCTTAAATAAATTGATTTGATTTGAAGATGGTACTACAATGGTTTACAACTCGTGTATCATGCTAGGTACTAGCTACTATCTAATTTAGGCTAAGTAGAATGATTACGTGGACGGACAGCTAAAGGAAAGACAGGGTCGAGTCACCCAGGAGAATTTCCCAATGGGGAGCTTTATAGTCTAGAACCTCGAAGGTACGTACCAGGTGTAGGCTCTGAACTCACCAGGCAGGTGTCAGTGGGTTCACGTTCTGTTGAGGACTCGACTTTTCAAGAGATTCAATTGAAAAGTACACCTTTACTGACAAAGGAATGGGAGGTGCTCTTCATGATTCTTAAATTATTCATGATTATTAAGAACTGAAACAGGAACAATGCGAGGAATTCTTACCAAATCGGAAGCAACCCATTTTAATTCCTTGTCATTGATTCCAACAAATAGCGCCTGGAAGACATACAAAGTGACATTCGCGAAATGTTTAATACTGAACTCAAGCTTACTTGAAAAGGGACCTATATGTAAGTGTTATTTAACAGGTTTAAAAGTCCCCTCGGTTTGTTCACTTGACACTTCACCAGACAAGTGTCTTTGCTAAGACATTGGGACTCTTCACAAGCATGAGCTAAAAAGACCTGGTTAAACGATTTCATCATTTTACAACCACACGTTGAACAAACATTGTTTTAAAGCAAAAATAGTGCTACGGGAATTACGCCTCCAACAGCCTTTCAACGTCTTTTCAAATAAAATAGCGCTAATTTCCCGCGACAAACCAAAAGCCAAAGAGGAAGTACTTACAATGCTTACAAATTACACGAATAAAGCTAAACAGGAGGTAAAATGCTAACTAATCCGAACAAATTACACTGATAATGCAAAACATAAACTAAGTGCTGTTCACAGTGCTAACAAATTACACATACACACCTTACGCTAAAACTCTCGTAAATCAGAACACCTTTTTCTTATGATAATCCTATAGGCGTTCAAAGGAGATAAAGCCCTAAACTTTGTCCCGGCGAATTCCAATCTGTAGCGGCCTCTCAAATTTGACCAGCTCACTAAATTTAAGGTGCTTCTTCAAGGATTGCCGATGAATTTCGTATGACTTTAACGACGTCAAAATGTAAAATTTCCGTGATGAAGGTTTATAGCTTTCACGTATCTCTATAGGGAGTACAGCCTTGAAATCAGTTTCACACGAAAACAGATACACCACACACGTTACCTCGTTCATGATATATATCAAGTCCTTTTCATCGCAGAAAAGAACGACTTGCTTGATGTGTGATTTGAGTAAGGCAGTAAGAGCCTCTCTAGTTTTTTTCCTATCATGTAGAGGCAGTTCCGGCATCATCTCGGCATTATACCGCGGCCACTTTCGAGCTTCGGCGAAGAAGACCGACGCTTGCCTCGACTTACGAGCTGAAGATTAAAAGAAAAAACGATGAAAAATATATATAAAAAAATCTGGTTTTGTTTCATTTTATTAAATGTTGTTATTAGGCGGCCATTGGCCATTATTACTACTAAATCTATATATAAGTACAATAGCAGTATGCATGACCAATGTATCTAAGGAAATACTGCACTGGTTTCTCTTCATTTTGCAGACTTTGCGTACCTTCTCTTTACAAATAGTGAATTACATTACAAGATCAATAAGTCACTCCAAGCTGATTATGCATGCTTGAAAGAGCCAGGCCATGTATTTTAACCTGGTAAGTGCAGTTTGGGTTTCAGTGGCATGAACCAATGCGTGGCAGGCTGATTGTGGAAATCTTGAACAATGATACGATTTTATGAATGTGATTCTTGTTAATTGTAATCCTGAGGAGAAAACATTTATTGGCCCACGTTCCCTCACGATACTCTAGAAAAAAAAGAAGAAACCAAAATAACCCCAACGGTGTATAATATCATATACTTTAAGAGCCCAAGTACAACCAAACTACATCCTTTTAACCCCTCAAATATTTACGCATATCTGTTACTTTTATGTGGGAGCCTCTCTTCCCAACTTTGGATGGGATGCTAGTCAATTTTAGCACAACCGTAGTAATTTGGTTTCTCTAGCGCTTAATAATAGTGTGTTAAGACACAGCTTGGGGCAAGATTATCACCTCTCACTCACTACCCAGGGGAGATTGTCACCCCCTCATCTCTCAACCATTACCATGGGGATTACCAACCCCTACACAAAGTGACCCGTTGTCCTCTTTTAGATTACTTCATCCCTTACCCCTTCTATTCTGGTCCAGTTGTTTGCTTCCATATTAAGGGTTATGGGTTGGGAGCATTAATTGGGGCATTTTTCTCTACCACACAATGTCGACAACATTAAGAAAATATTATAGATCTGACTTCCTATCATGCAAAGGGTGTGATTTGCTAACTATTGCACTAACGTACCACCACCAAACTACTGTACTCGGCGTAAAAGTCTAAATTCGTTAACACCTTACCATCGTAAACAACAGCTACTCGCTTGAAGGAATAAAAATCCATGACATCTTTCATCGCCCGGCAGACAACCCGATAAGACGGTCTCACAGACATGACGTACTTGTGCGGTGTGTCGTCATCAATGGCGTCCACATTTATCAGTGGAACTTGTAGGAGAGAACTCAAGGCGAAAGCCTTCTGGTCTTTGCACGCCAGGTCGATGATAGCAAGTGCATGAGACAAATTAGAAGCCACCTCTAGTAAAAAAGGAGAAACGTTTTTAAAAATTAAACAGTTCCATCAACTCTGTGTTGATAAGGCCACTGGTTCTTATAAGCCAAAGTTTATTGAAAGCGCACTCCATTAAGCTAGATTCTGGGACCGGGGGTTTATTCCGTCTTTGGCAGTTTCAAGGATTAGCGTATAATTGGAGAAACAGAGAAGATCAGCATAATTTTATGCTTTAAGTGTCTCTCTCAAAGAAAGATCGTCACTGTAAAGAATACAGAACCTTTTGTCTACATTACAGTTGTCATATGAATGTAAGTTTTTAAAGAGTATAATTCAGTCCAACGACTGCTAGTTCTTGTTTTAATAAACGCGTTATCTATCTATTGCCGATCAGGAAAACGAAATTACTCTGTTCAGCTTTATCGTTTGTCTCACGATACTGGCCTTTTGCTGTAGATTCCGACATTTCGATTGCTTACTGCACTTGTTGATTTGGCGATGGTATCGACTGGTTGCGCAACGATGTAAGTGAGACAAACGATCACCAAACTATCATTCCAAAACCATCATCGAAAAATGCACTCCTTTGATGCTGCCTTTCAGCTGCTTTCATTGTCCTTCGAATTTAAAATCTTGACAGTTAGATGTCCCGACAAAAATCGTCTCTCGGCCACAACTGACTAACAGCGATGTCGCTATAACGCCATCCCATAAAGTGCATATGACAAAAAAATTTTCATTAGCTTGTTCGAAAGAGCTTTCAAAATGATCAAGAACGGCGTTTATTTTATTGTGATAGCACACTTGGTTGCCGAGTTATTCAAGATTTTGATTTGTGCAAATTAATGAGTAGTGTAGAAAATCTAAACGCTGTTATAAGGAAGCCCGTACAATGCCAAAATGGAAGAATAATAGGGAGCGTATAAATGGTTGAAGGATGCTAAAACGAAAAACTAAACATATACAAAGTGGTAATTATGATAATCAATTGCAGTAGAAGAGATTAAAATCTTGACTACAACTGAGATCTGATGTGAGCAAGGTTTGAGCTTTGAGGAACATACGCAAGTTAAATGCCTGTTGTGTTGAGCTACTGTACAATATTAGATGAGATGATTCCTTGGGTACACAGATTGGCCATAGTTGTTTACCGTTTACACGGCCTCCAGTTTGTTAAATGGTAAACAAAACTCCCAATGAAAAATTCGTTCGAGATTGGCGTTTACCATTTGTGCAATTCACTCCATTGTACATAGAGAGTCTGGAACTAGCGGCTAAAAGGCCTAGAACTGGTGTCAAAGTAAATGATAAACGGATGCCCATTTGGAATCTCCCAGACGGGTAGCCTGCAAACGAGTTCTCTCTAGGACTACCTTTTCAGTCATTCCGTTTCTCCTAGAAATTTTCCACTAGATCGAGCCAAACAGTCGTGTTTCATTTACATTCCAAAAGGAATTCCCAGAACTTTTTGGTATATAGTAAACGCAAGGTATTCCCTTTAGTTCACTTTGCTGCAAGCGTTAGAAAAGGTAATCGCCTTTGACGTGGTGTATAATCATTAATTTGAGTCTGATAGACTGCAAAAGTTGAGAGAATCCACCACCAGGAATTCACTTTCTTTTAACTGATGGCACTTACGACAATCATCAAAGAAGCAGGCATATAGCGTATGCAACCTGTTCTTAGAGATTCTAGCGGCTATGTTGGTGGATCCACCAAAATGGAGGTGATGACGTCTCGAGTGTGCTGTCCATACTGTCCAATTCCTAAATTCTTAAAGGCTAAACTAATATCCACCATTTGATAGGCATGGGAAGAGAAAATTTACCCGCCGCATAAAGCAAAAGCCATTACATTGTCTTACGTAGAGGCTGATCGATAATCCTTAATCCCCACGGTATCAACGAGCGCTTTTCATTCAATTAATTTATTCCTGTTTTTCACGTTACCATGTTACCACCAATAGCGTAGCTCCATTTTCTGTATATAAACCATACACAACCCACAATTCCTCGATTCGCTCCGACGAAGGGCTAACGCTCGAAACGTCAGCTAATCGAATCCCTGTACGGTGGTCAATTTACATTATCAACTCCGTTGATAAACCAAATTTTCGTGTCTCACTTCCCCACCGACGCAGCACCACAGTTTCTTTAGAAACTAATCCCCTTTATTCATTTGATAATAAACTATCACTGATTCAGAGGGCCCCGCCGCGGCGGGAGATTCTGTTCACTCTATTGTCACCTTCTTTGGCTACTAACCTCTTGATAGGAGATCCTTTCCATCAACCATCAGAGGTTTTAGCTTCAGCGTGTAATCTGCCAACACTAGCTGCCTTTGTAATTCGTTCTTGAACACACTGTCAAGTATGCTGAACAGACGCTCGGTCTCTTTGCTATATAACACCCCTAAAGAAGAACATTCGTAAAAATAATTAAGAATAAGCCCTCGTTTCCACTATTCCTTGCTCAAATAATAAAAATTATGTAAGCTATGACCGTGTGACGTGGATTATATCGACGAAATTATTCAAATTTATTTTGTGATAATGTGTCTAATAAACAGTGAACAGACTGATCTTTAAGTCAGATTTCAAGTAGTTGTAACAAAAAAAAAAAAAAAGAAAAAAAAAGCAATTGTCAAGCAGCATGATAAACAGTAACAGTTTTGATTTGAATGGTGGTATTTGGTCAGATCTAATCCAAGTAAGGAGCAAACAGTTAAAAGAAGCTTGTGTACCCAGAATAACCATCAATTCAACAATATACTCCTCAACAGTTTTTATTTGAATACATGACCATGAGGATGACTTATACAGAAAGTGAAGCCCAAAACTCAAACGTATCGCTCATCATAATGGACCTATAGAAAAATACTGCTTCGTAAGTTTAATTAGCCTCTATGGGCACATTTCCTGAGGTCAAACCTCGACTGAAATGTTTTCATTCCCTAGCAATTAATTAGTTCTGTTACATTTCTTCTGAATTGCTTTAGCGAAAGATTGCGCTGACGATTTTCATTCTAAGATACCAAGGCAGAGACAACACGATAATGACATTCACATGTTGACAGAATGACTCTCCCTTGGTTTTTTCTCTATTCACGACGTCACTCCTCTTGCAGGCTTTTGCAGTTTGCTTTGCTCTTTTGCAGTCATTTTATACAACCGCGGCACATTATTTTTCTAAATTGCTTGAACTCCTTATCAAAAAATTGTGTAAGTGAAAAATGGAAGTATGGTCTATTTTTAGAATTTTTGAAGTGCAGAAGGCGGTGTAAAATGTGGGAGAGCTGAGTGTGTTTAAAAGATAAACCATAATTGAAAATTCCCAAATCTGCTGCGTTTGCGAACAGGATGAGATGAAACACCGCGCTTTTCTTTCACATTATAGTAATTCGTTTTGAAAAAAATTGCAGTCATGTGATTTCAGCATTAGTGTGAAAATCATCGTGATCTTTCTCTCCCACATCTGGCTTGCTAACCGCAATATGATATCAACACACAGATGATTCATGTTTTCGGTTCTTCGCACGTTTAATTTTGAAGTCATTATACCATTTTAAATTGCTTTTTTTCCTGGCCAATGAAATTTGAACTCAAACCCAATAATTATTGTGAAAGCTTTTGCAAAAAAAAAAAAAAAAAAAAAAAAAAAAAAAAAAATATATATATATATATATATATATATATATATATATATATATATATATATATATATATATATATACAACACAAAACAAAACAAAAAAACCTAACAACAACAAAACACTCTTATAACTAAATATTTCTACAGCTAAATTCAAGTTTTGTTTTAGTGGTCTGTGGATACGCTGGTGAATTTGGCTCAAAACACCATAAAAGTTTAACATTATGATATTATAGTCATTATAGCTACCCGAGGCCAGAAATAGACTTAGCCATTTTATGGTTCATTCATAAATCTGGCCAAAATGACAACATGTGTTTAAGTGCGTAGCCTGTTTTTTGACAGAAGCCATATCTTAAATTAGCAAATGAAGACAAAACAGTTATTTTCTTCCATATGTTTCTAGTTTTTGGTAAAAGTAAAATCACGCCTGTAACGAAAAATTTTTTGAAGCGAAATTATAAAGCCAGCAGCAAATGTTTATGAAAGATGTGATTTATTCAATATTGTCACATGCATACTAGATAAAAGAATTCCAAGTTTTTGCAACAGGAGGCCTACCAAAGACCTCGTTCCGATCACTAGTTCGGATGATCTACCACTGAGCTTTTTTGCAGTATCATTCACGCGTAAAGATGAAGTGCACGAAATTATTCTCAAGTATGAAATCACTCACAACTTAACGAACTCACCTATTTCGATGGGAATTGCAGAGGTGGCTGACAAGGCTAAAGCGATTAAGACAAGGGCATGAAAGAGTTTTGTCTTGAAAGACGTCGTCATTGTAAGAGCCACACAAAGTGAACTGAAATCCTCTGATGGCGACTGTCTTGTTGTAATCCTCTTCCAGTGAGATTTTGTTCAACTCTCCCAAACGTTTAATCAAGTTTTCTGAGGATCCAACTCGTATGGTAAAAACAACTCTGCAGTCACTGATCAAACTCTCTTCGCGCTTTCACTTAAATTGACTATGCGCAACTGATTGAAATTCAAGAAAACTCCCGTTCGTTAAGTAATTGATTATTTATTAATTTTCCCGAACGTGTTCACGCATAAAAAGGGACCTTGAATAATGAATGAATTGGCCTGTTTCATGACTAAATCAGGAAACACAGAAGTGATTGCTAACACTTTTCTCGGCAAAACTATAGTGAAGAAATTGTGACAATTAATGGGGCTGTCGGCACGCACGTTCTTTTGCGTTCGAGAATAAAGGGAAAAGGGGTAAAGAAACAGCTGCCCATTGTGCTATTTCTTTTAATATTTTTAGTTGACGACATATGTTAACAAAAATATTTTTTTTAAAATCTTGAAATTTGTTTCGATGGTCTCCGGATCCTTTCCATGCTCGTCCTTTGCGTGGTTGCCGATTGTTGCTCGCTTATGTTCCTCCACACGTTGATGTAGGTGTCGACTCATGAAGCCGACATAGTCTGCATCACAGACCACACTTATGATAATAAGTAAATATACCATTTAATTAACTCTGTTGTGATGAAATTTTAGCAATAACGGTTCGCTTCATTTTCCGAGCTCATGCATAAGAATAAGCCCGTGGTATTCCGCCAAGTGAAAGAGAAAGTAGCAAACACGGAAGCTAGTAGGAGGAAAGTAGAGCAAAACAAAGTGAAACAAAACAAAATGGACCAACAACGCCAAGAGACAAACAAACAAACAAACAAACGAAGAAAACATTTATAACACTACAAAACAACAACATGATAAAAAATACGTTTACTTCAACCCGGTTACTGAGCCTTAATGACAAGTAACTTAGTAATGAAAAAGGACCCGAGTTAATGTATCCCTGTCAAGTAGAAATTCTTTTTTGTGGAAGGATAAAACAATAGCTTTCGTTTTCATTTCCAAACTTACGACTTCAACTTTGCACGTCAGGAGTAGGCCACTAAAATCTCCACTAAAATCGCCTGTAACTCGCCTATAAAGGGCAGCCCACATAAGAACGCTTTAGTGTGGAAGATAAGACAAAACAAACATTAGCTGAATAATGGCACGGAATATTGAGAAGTTATTTTTAGAGGTTGCGGAAATTTACCGACTTGACAATCTTGAGTCTTGAGGGACGTGTTTGTCGACGAGAAATCGCATAAGAAATTGCCACGAAAATCTCTACTATCGCCTTCGTAAAGAACAAGCATTAGTGTACATAATAGCATGATATTCCAAAATTGTTGTACGTAATTTGGGACAATTCTTGAAAATTCACGGATGGCATTTATGCCAAATATGACGTACAAATCATGCTATTATTTTTTTATAGTACTACCTGAAAAATGTCGTCCAGTTGTTGCGCTTCATATGTTTCGCTTCACGTTTATTTCTTCGCTTTTGCATTTGGATTTGCCTTAGCATTCGCGTTGCACGTTTGATTCAGCCTTACCAGGCATCAGTGAAGGTAAATGGAGAACATGTTCATAGCAGTCCATTTGAGGTTCAAGTCCAACCCAGGCAGTTCAAACCCGTGTCATCTTTTGGACAATACAGTTCGGCAGCTGGAATGTTTAACTGTCCTTGGGGGTAGCAGTGAATGAAAAAGATGAGATTGCAGTTACTGAGACTGTTCTTAACAATAGGATACAGATATTTAACAGTGATGGACGCCTTTCGAGATCTGTTGGCAGAAAAAGGCTCTCGGCAGGGGAAGTTTAACTTCCCTGCTGGGGTAACATTTTGCGATGATAACATTACAGTCGGGGACGGTGGAAACCAACGGGTTCAGCTCTTTACTGATCAGGGTGAGTATATTGGCCAGTTTGGAAGAGAAGGAAATCTTGATCACCAGCTCAAGCATCCTCGCGGGTTGTCTATTGACAGTGATGGCAACATTATTGTTGCTGATTCACTTAATAAATCAATCAAAATCTTTTCATCCGGTGGTCAATTTTTGCGTAAAATTAGTATAAAGGGCTCTTTCATCAAACACTTTTCACTGTATCCAACATGACAACAATTTCATCGTGTCAGAGAGAGAAAGCATAAAGGTTTTCAGTAAAGATGGAAAATTTCTTTATAAATTCGGAAAGCGGAGAAGTGGAAGGGTGAATTTAATGAGCCCTGTTGCCTGTCTGTGAGCAAAGCAGATCACCTGTTCGTTTGTGATTCACAGAATCACAGAGTGCTAGTGTTTGATGTGACAGCGTTCGGAAAAAATGGCAGCGAGCCAGGAAAGGTTAAACATCCAGTCTCTACAGCAGTCCTTAATAATGGCAGGATAGTTGTATCTGAGTTCAGAAATAATAGTAGTTGAAGACGCTGCTACGGTCAACAAATTTAGAACTGAAATAATCAGGAGTGAGGCCATTGAGCGACTCAAACCATCACAACTTTTTCGATCAAACATTGAGTATCGAGATTTGTCCATCCAAGTTTTTGAATAAGGAAATCAGCGTTGGCATCGTAGCTTGATTGAGTATGGATACGAGCAGCGCCATTTAGAGTTTACATTTGGTAACCATTTCCCTTATTTTCATATCTTGTATGTTTTATCAACTAGTGACAACACAGATTGTCTCTAGGCCTTGATTTATAGAATACCTATTGAATACATCCGACAATGGTCTCAGTTATCGTAGCCTTTAAATCCCTCACTCAGCACCCTAATCAGTACTCCCCTCAATTGATGGAGTACCCTTTGTTAAACAACTATCAATGATTACTTCATTATTTTTGGTGGTGGGGGGAGGAGGGAGGCTTCACTGCTATCAAAAAAGGAGGAAGAAACAGACTGAATTACGCTTCCCTACTTCCTGTTTTAGACCAGGACAATGACTGTCTAATATGGAGGTTTGAGTGATATTATACGTGTTGTACAAATTATTTCCAACACTTTTCACTTGTGGGAACCCTGCATTTTCAAACAACCAGACTATAAACAACTAGAAAGGAAAGTGTTAAGGCTCAAGAACATGAAGGTGGAGGTCATGCAACCGAGGATTAAAACAAATTCGAACTTTCAGCACGTGAATACCATACCGGGTCAGTCCACATGAAGTGTTGCATTCGTGATTAATTACTAATACAGTCTATCGTTTATTAAATTTTTTGGTGAAGAATAAAGGGGGAGGGAAAGCGGGGAAGGGGGCTTAAAAGGGTGGGGCTTAATAAATTTTTTTCTCTGAAAAGGGGGCTCGTTAGAGAGGGGGGCTTATTTGAGAGGGGGGGGGGAGCTAAATAGAAGATTTACGGTATTTGAAGACTTTGTCTCCTGTTAAAGAGATCTCTCTCAAAATTTTAAGATGTTAGTCACTGCTTCAGTGCTTTAGTGACTGCTCAAAGGGGGCAATAGTTGATGATGAACGTTGATACTATGATAGACAATGGATTTTCTGTGGTGTTCAGACTGCAAAAACATGTTAAGCAGTCCAAACCAGGATTCGAGATCCAAGATCATGTGGTGCGATCATTCTCTAAGGAGTATTTGGTCCATAATAAGGAGGGGCCCATAGTCAATTGTTTCCCTTCTATATGAAACCATATGGCACTGTGTCCAGAGACACATTAGGGCCGTTTATACGAGAGGAAATATACCGCGGCTTACTCTGGCCACGGCTTGCATAATATACGAAAGGAGCTATTTATACGTGTAAAACCTCCTAGGCCAGGATAAGCCGCAGCTTGAGAAAGCCGTGAACGTAGATTTTGTACCATTTATACGAGGGCCTATTTTCTCTCGTATAAACGGTCAAATTAACAGTTGCGTTAACGTCGTGTCACAACACTGATTTAGGCGTTGATGCAAACTAGGTCAGCCCCTACTTCTAAGGCAAAGCTTTGTGACGTTCCGTTATCAGATATTCTTGATAATGGTGGGTGGAAGCCAGAATCAAGTTTTGCTAATTTCTTTGACAACGAAAGAAACGTTTTCCAATAACTGCTTTTGTTGTAGTAGTATGGACTGATTTATAACTAGCCCGTGCATTTGAAATCTCAAGGTGGAATGCAAATTTGATTGAGTCCTTAACCGGTAGTTCGGCTGAAATTCCACCTTGTAATCATACAAAGAGGGATTACTTGACCCTCTCTTGACTACGATGCACCCTGAATATTAGCACTTTGTAGAATGAGATTACACAGACGCACTGATATATACTGACAAGCTGGAATTCCAATTAAAGTCCAACTTTCAACTTTTGCATTAT